>SNQJ01S0019250.1:30159-68437 GCA_010110895.2 Picea sitchensis | reverse complement strand
ATGTATATATGTATAAATTGGATATTATATGTATATATACAATCCAAAAAGACAAGGATTCATTATATTACAATATCAAATTTTTTAAATAATAGTCAAATATATTTTATATAATTAATCTTTTTTATGATTTTTTTAGTTTATTATGTGGTTTAAGAAACCATGTTTCAGGGGCATTTAGGTGATGGATTTATCCTCTCACTACCAAGGGAATCTAGGTGATGGATTTTAGGTGTCCCATCAATAAAACAAGACTCCTCAAAATCAACTATACTAAAAACCAATTTCATTTTAAAATTAAATATATTATTAATGTATATAATTAATATTTTAATTTTTAAAATTATAAAATAAACATAATATACTTTTTCTTTTTAAATCTTAAAATCATTTTTAATAACTTTATTAAGGATGTCCTCTTGTCATATTGCTTAATAAAACAAGTGCCATATATATAGAGGAAGGAGAGAGTCATTTCATAATAATTCATTCTTACCAATCATGTTAGAGATCTGACTAAGAGGAGCACATTAGTATTTCTCTCTCTCTCGGATATTCATTTGTATTTTATCTCTCGTCTTGGGGTTGTTATGGTTTCTTGAAGCTTCTTGGAGTATTTTGAATACTTGGGTTAGAGTTTCATACCCTGAAGACTTGGAGCTTATGATTTTGAAATGAAACCCTTCGTTGTACTTGTTGAAGTGAAGAAGAAGATATGTCTTTCCTTGGAGGGTGTGCTTGTGTGACACTATCTTGTTGGAGCTCCTTGGNTTTTTTATGATTTTTTTAAGTTTATTATGTGGTTTAAGAAACCATGTTTCAGGGGCATTTAGGTGATGGATTTATCCTCTCACTACGAAGGGAATCTAGGTGATGGACTTTAGGTGTCCCATCAACAAAAACAAGACTCCTCAAAATCAATTATACTAAAAACCAATTTCATTTTAAAATTAAATATATTATTAATATATATAATTAATATTTTAATTTTTAAAATTATAAAATAAACATAATATACTTTTTCTTTTTAAATCTTAAAAACATTTTTAATAACTTTATTAAGGATGTCCTCTTGTCATTTTGCTTAATAAAACAAGTGCCATATATATAGAGGAAGGAGAGAGTCATTTCATAATAATTCATTCTTACCAATCATGTTAGAGATCTGACTAAGAGGAGCACACTAGTATTTCTCTCTCTCTTGGATATTCATTTGTATTTTATCTCTCGTCTTGGAGTTGTTATGGTTTCTTGAAGCTTCTTGGAGTATTTTGAATACTTGGGTTAGAGTTTCATACCCTGAAGACTTGGAGATTATGATTTTGAAATGAAACCCTCTGTTGTACTTGTTGAAGTGAAGAAGAAGATATGTCTTTCCTTGGAGGGCATGTTTGTGTGACACTATCTTGTTGGAGCTCCTTGGTGTGAGCTAGAGTTTTCATTGTTTTCCCTAGACAGGGTTTTGGAGAGTTAGACGATTGTAATAGTCTTGTAATAAGAGTATGGTGTGTACATGAACTTCATCTTTATGCATATTAATGAAGTTTCAACTGTCCAAAATTGTCTCTATTACAAATTTTATTTTCAACCATCTATTTTATCATGCTTTTGTAATTTCCAAAGCTTATATGTCTTGTTGATTTGACATAAGCTAATATTGAATCTGTTAAGTCATTTAACATCTTAATTGAATATAGATAGAGAAAATGTTCCACTGTATTTATTGGTGTCATAAGTGATTTTTAGAGTTGTTTTATGCATGACAAGATTTTCATAGAGGGATGAAACATGTTGCACATTTTGGTATCTTCCATTTTTTTTGAAAAAATCGTTTATATCCACCTAAGAGATCATCTTCTCATCTCCTTTGATTAAAGTAGGATCCACTTAATCAATATTTTCATATCTTCTTATTAAAGCAGTGACCCACCTAAGAAAAATAGCTTGTCATTTATTCTTAATGAAACGATATTGAATTCACCCTGACAAGTGGTATAATCGACTCCTGCACTGTACTAAGGATTTTTTGAGCTACTAAAAATAATTAAGGTGATGTTTGAAAATAATCCTCTTCCCCCTCATATAATTCTTCTAAATTCTAATTCATATAACTAGTTTCAATCCTTTTTTCTCTACCTTTGAGTAGATCATTTTTCTTAGAATTTACAGTGCCCAACCCCATGACCTTATTTTCCACCATAATCACAGCTCCTTCATTTTTAAGTGATATCTTATATTTTACCAATTTTTTCTCTACCTTGGAGTAGATCATTTTTCTTAGACTTTACAGTGCCCAACCCCATGACCTTGTTTTCCACCATAATCATAGTTCCTTCATTTTTAAGCGATGTCTTATATTTTACCAAATCCCCGTGACCTTGTTTTCCACCATAATCATAGGTCCTTTATTTTTAAGTGATGTCTTATACTTTACCAAATTTGCATTTTATTTTGATAAATAATTAACTTTCATCATCATTCTCATGATTTCCTTCTCATAAGAGTTGAAATCATGGCCTCTAAACATTGATGAAATATTGCCTAGTATAATTTTGGTGTTACTATTGGAGGGTAAGCTAAATTTTAGTAAAACAACCTTGATTTCATCATCTTCTAATTTTACACCCACATGTGCTCAATGTTGTATTGATGCCTTGAATGCGTTGATATCACTATACATATATTCACATTTACTCATTTTGACTTCAAAAAATTGTTTCATTAACAAATGTTTTGCATTTTAAGATTTTAATCCAAACACTTTATTCAATTGTTTCCATAATTCTTGTCATATTTTTGACAAATCTAAATGGTGGGGTCCAACGTTTTGACATTGTGAGACCAATATTTGATTTGGGTTGATATTTTATCCTCCATTCAACTTAATTTTCATACTTAGCGGGCTTTATTTTGTTCCACTAAAAATACTCCATACATTTATATTCATTAACAAAAGGATTGTATAAAAAATTTAGAAAAATTACTCATATCTGTTAGAAAAATTACCCATCTTTGTGATTGGTCAACCTTTGATTGTGAGGCATACAACTTTTCTCTTACTTCATAGATATGTCCCTTTATGACTACTAGACTTCTAACTACTAGGGCACACAACTTTTCTTACTGCACCACTTTTATCCCTGAAATTGTTTCAGCGATTGTGAAAAAAACCACTTTTCTCTTTCTTATAACTATGTAGAGTTTTTGTTGTCTCACCATTGTTTGCGTCGGAAAAAATGTGCCTGACATATTTTCTAGGCTATAATTACACTGAAGGCGTTATTTAATGGGAGGTTCCTCTAGAGGCTTTGTCGTATGTCCAAAGCCTATAAAAAATTGTCATTTTTTCATGGCAATCGATGAATCTTCTCCCTCCACGTGTCTTCTCCTTCACCAATTCCAAAATTTGTTGCTTATGATGCCAATCTTCACCAATTTATCACCACCATTGAATCTATGCCTCTTCTTCCACCTAGATCATCAAGTAACTCGTCTCTACCTCATTTCAAACCTCTACCAAATTATTTGTCCCAATTTTTTTTCTAACTTTAGTGGACTTGGTGTTACAGGCTTGCTCTTCTAGAAAGAGTCATCCACTTGCTAATGTGGCAGCACCGCCATCCTGCTTTTAGCATGTTGTGGAAGTCAAAGGATCTACTTGTTCTTTCTCCGTCAAGCCCTACTCACCACACATACTCTATGCCTAATCCATTGAGTCCCACCAAGGAAAATGATCTAATTTCAATGCAGCAAAGGTTTTTTCTCTTCCTTTGTCGGTAGATGCATGATACACAATCATTCATCCTAGCATTGATTCAATTTATTAGCAACATTGGCCATTGGTAAGGCTGAAGAATTGGAAATTATGAGAAGAGGGCAGAGTGGGTTACAATCCGCTCAAATTAATGGCATGGAAGATAGTCTATCGTTGGGGTTGGTCAAAGTGGGATTCAAGGTAACAAAATGTCTTATGTTTGGACAAGTGAAGAGTGTGATGACTTGTCTCATCAAGAGAGACAAAGAAAATCGTGGGATTCTTTCTATAACCTTTCTAGAGATTAAGCGTTTAAAGAAATTTATCTACGCTATTTGTATTAATTGATATTAATTTATTTAGTTAATATTATTATTATGGTTACCAACGGCGTTTTCGATTTTGAATTTGTTTTGGCAGGACAGAGTTGGAACGGAGAATTTTACCATTTCGACGGCCAGATAATAAAAAACAATAGCAGCTTTATCTCTAACTTTATGGGGAAATGTTCTTACTATACACTGTGTATTTGATACCATCAATTTCAATATGTTATTGTGATGTTTTTTTCCTGCCAATTGATGGCTCTTTCATTGCACTGATAATGATGAAATTTGTAATGCTCTTTTGCTAATATGAAGGTGAAGAATTATGCGCCCAATCTATAGTTCTTTTCTACTAATCTGAAAGTGAAAGAAGAATCTACCTCAACTTTTCAACATTGTATCACATGTGTGTATGTTAATGTTTAGCATTGTAGTAGCAGAAGAGGAGAATCAATAATGAAGAATAAGGCTTCCAATCATCAACTCCAACGACATCATCGATGGATGTACAAGTTTGGGCTCCTCATCATGGTTGTCATTTTTGTTTTCTTCGTGTTTAAGCTATAGGTGAAATTTAGGGCCCAATTGACTTCAAATAATGAAAAATTAATCAAATCTCTCTCCAGTAAGCCAAAACTCTCCTTTCTTTTTCTTGCGCAGAATCGTCTTTCTCTAGATTTCTTGTGGCAACAATTTTTCAAGGTTTAAAATTTTAATCGTACTCCTTCCCTCAAAAAATTCTATGTTAATACATTTTTCATTGTGTTTAACTTTAAATACCTCATATATTACGATGAAGGCAAAGGAATCTGTAAGTGTTTTCCTATAACTGGAATTTGGATCAATTGTATGTAAGAAACGCATAAATTTGAACATTCCTTTGTTATTTTTTATAAAGAACAGAGCATTACACTCAAAAATTGTTGTAAATATGTTTTCAAAATTTGTAACAGTTCCAATCGTGCATATAAAAAGAGGATAACTAAATGATGATCTATTATCTTTTTTCTAAATTGAAAAATGTTGATGAGTTCAAAGTAAGCTTGAATCATTATTTTAATGTAATATGTTGGTGAGGCCTAGTAGACAAGTCTAATTTTTTAGTTCACATTGGAAAAAATTAAGAGCATCGTACTAAAGATATTGTTAAAGGGGGAATTATATATTATATGGTGGCTTTGTGCATGAAGCAAAGGAGCCTAGTTTTCCAATCTATGTTCATTCAAGACCAGGGTTTGTGTACAATGAGATCATAAGAGTATCTACATTCTGTTACAAATGGTAGCTTAGTGATAGTATACAGGTTTTTCATTTATCCATATGTTGCATAATGGATATTGGTCATGTTACCTCCTGGGGAGGTACCCTGTGTTTTTATTGGCTACACCATTGTAAGCTCGAGATGATGCAATTCAAAATCCTTTTAGGCCATGTGGATGCTTTTTTATGTGGTTTCTTAGGCCTTTGTGGTCAACCATGCCCAATCCTTCTAGTCCCCACTCTCATTTCCTTTTATCCTAGATAGGATTGGAGGTATTGAGGTGGATCTATTGGGACACATGGTTTAAATAGCAAGGTTCTATGTAGGGGTGATCGCACTATGTAGGGATATAGTCTAGCCCATGGTCTTGTGCACCTATGTATTTTCTCACATGGTCATCTATCTAGAGTCTGTACGCATATTCTTGGCCTCGGTGCACTATTAATTTACTATTCTCAACGTGGAAATCTCACAATTCACAGCATCTCACAATTCCTAAGGCAATTCACAGTCCCAGGTCAAAAATACAATAGGGGCTAGAGGTGATCGTTACAAGATATATTTGACATGCCACGTTGAGTTTTTGTCATTTGGATTATTCTTCAAAGAAAAATCAAAGGAGGTTTTCCATCTTTCTTAGCCTCATGTTTATGCACTAACATGGTGGTTAATTTGGACTTGTGTGCTAATTCGTAAAGGGGGCCACCACCTTTAACCATATCAAAGAAAGAGGAAGGGGAAAATTTAAAAATATCAAGTGATCCAAAAAAGAAAATCACCCCCTTATCCTAAGATATGGTAAAAGAGTTAAAAGGAAAACATGGCATTATAAAGTGATGACCCACATCAAGAGGGCACACTTAAGAAAGGTGTAAAAGTGAAACCATAGAGGGGCGCATGGTTAATACATTAGTTGTGAAAGGGGTCACCCCCTTCTTTGTCCTATATAGTGACTCTCAAATAGAAATCGAACCCCCTTTTAAACCAACATACTTCATTAAAGTAATATTAGGTGGTTAAAAAGAGAGTGATCATTAATGAAAGAGCCACAAATTAAGCCAACCTCTGCATATGGGGAGTCGCCAATCAAGTCAAATTGTTAACATTTTAAGGTAATCGTTGGACGACTTAAGGGAGTCATGGGTCAAATTATGCAAATCGATGCACAAACAGTAAAATCACCCCCTTTTCTCTCATAGTCGCTACATCAAATAACTTATTTGGTACAGTGATTAGAGAAATTCAACCCCACGATAAATTAAATCGACCTTTATTTTTATACATAGTTGTGGGGTTTAAAGCAAGTGATTGGTAAAAAATTGGAACGATTGTTCAATACTCTCATATCCATTTACATAGTAAATTAAATTGGTCATCATTTAATTAATACATCTGCCCTCATTCAATAGATTTGTTCAATAGTGTAGTATTCGAGATATAAAATAGTATGAAGAACAGAAATATTTTAGCATAGAAATGGCAGAGAAACAATAATATAGCCATAAAAATACCAGAATAATACCAGAATAACACTAGAAAGATCACCTTGATTAATGATAGCAATGTTCACTTGCCTCTACGAGGGGGAAACCTCCAGAAGAGCATAGCTCTATTATAATAATCTCCAAGAAAATATTTCCCATACCCTCTATTCCTATTTATACTAAATCTATCTATTCAAAAGAACAATCTAGGGAAGATTCGTCTAGAAGCAGAAGCTTCTATTACGTCTTCTTACATTTTAATTGTTCCTCTTTATTTCTAGGCCTTATTAATATTGGCCTTTATTACATGGAATTATATTTTTCTACCTACGTGAGGGGTTAGGGAGGTTAGGTCTCTAACATGCCCTCCCCCTTGAAGTGGAGCCTTGTCTTCAAGTCTTAAGATGAGGAAATTGTTCTAGATTGATGGTCAGTTCCCAGGTGGCATCTTCTAGAGTTGTATCTTTCCATTGGACTAACACTTACTTGATGGTGCGCTGACGGAGATGACGATCTCGATGGGATAAAACTGCTTGTGGCTGCAAACATATGGAACCTTCTTCATCCAACTCAGGGAGACTATTTTGATTTTGGCACTTCGTTCCAATCACCTTCTTTAAGCATGAAACATGAAAAAGAGGGTGGAGCTTCAACTAGTTGGGTAGAGCTAACTAATAGGCCACCGATCCCACACGCTTGAGAACTGTATAAGGACCATAAAATTTCGGTGCAATTTTCTGACAGTGTTCATCTTTGAGTGAAGTCTTATTATAAGTTTGTAGTCGAAGAAACACCTGGTCCCCTTCAACAAAATGTTGTTCGGAACAACCCAGATCTGCTTGTTTCTTCATGCAATTATGGGCCATGACCAAATTGTCTTTGAGGGCGCGAAGAATAGCCTCTCAGATAGTAAGATTTTTGTCAACCTCCTGAATCTTAGAGACCCCTGGAATATATGAGAGAACCGATGGGGGATTTTATCCATAGACTGCTTCAAAAGGAGTCATGTGATTAGTTGTATGGTAAGATGTGTTGTACCACCATTCAGCTAAGGGTAACCATTGAGCCCAGCGATTTTTTCGCTTAGATGAAAAACACCTCAAATATGTTTCCAAACACTTGTTGACAACTTCAGTATAGACATTTGTTTGGGGGTGAAAGGCAGTGCTAAGATGAAATTGGGTGCCCTGTAGCTTGAACAATTATTTCCAAAAACTGTTGGTGAAAGTGGGGTCTCTGTCAGAGACAATAGAATTAGGAATACCATGAAGCTTGGAGATATTATCCATGAATATTTGAGCCACTTTGGAACTTGTGAATGGGTTTTGAAGAGAAAACAAATGAGTATATTTGGAGAGATGATCTACAACCACTATGATAATTGATTTATTTCCCGATTTAGGTGAGCCCACGATGAAATCCACAGAAATATCTCGCCAAATAGTAGGGGGAATAGGAAGTGGTTGGAGTGTGCCCAGAGATTTGATAATTTATCCCTTGTTGCATTGATAGACCTCACATTCAGCCACAAAGGTGTGGACTTCATATTTCATATCATCCCAGAAAAAAGAATATTTGACCTATTCATAGGTTTTGGTAAACCCGGAATGCCTGACTGTGGGTGAGGCATGAAGTTCAGAAAGCACTGTGGATTTAAGTTGTGATTTATTGCATAAATACAAACGGACCTTGTAGCGAATCTCTTCATTGTGCCAAGAGTACCCTGGAGAAACTAAATAATTGTTTTGCAATTGGTGGAGCATGCGAGAAATTTTGGGGTCTTGCATCCATTCCTGACGAACAGCTTGGAGCCAATTTGGTACAATGAAGGAGAGGGAGAAAAGGGACATGTCTTCTTCATATTTATGGGAAATAGCATCAACCACGACATTTTCCTTTCCCTTCTAGTAAATGATCTCATAATCATAACCAAATAGCTTGGTCACCCATTTTTGTTTGCCCAGGGATGAAATTTGTTGTTCCAGGAAATACTCGAGACTCTGATGATCAGTTTTGATTTGGAATCATTGACCCAATAAATAAGGACACTAGATATCCATAGCATGCAAAATAGCTAACATTTCCTTTTCATAAATGGATTGGCCCAAATGTCTCTCGAAAAGTTGTTTTCTAGTGGAGGCCAAAGGCCTTCCATATTGCATGAGGACGGCTCCAATTCCTTTCTTGGAAGCATCACATTCCAATACGAATGTCTTTGTGAAGTATGGAAGTGCTAGGATAGGGGTCGAGCACATAGCATCTTTCAAGGCTTGGAAGGCATGATCTGTAGCTGAAGTCCAAGTGAAAGAATTCTTTTTAAGGAGAGAAGTGAGAGGAGCTTCAATTTTCCCATAATTCCGAACAAACTTCCTATAATAGCTCGTTAAACCAAAAAAACCATGCAAGCTCTTAAGAGTTTTTGGGCGAGGCCAATCCTGCATAGATTCAATTTTCTTAGGATCCACTCGAACACCATCCTTGTTGATAATATGACATAGGTATTCCACTTCTGAGGCACTAAAGGCACATTTAGATTGTTTGAGGAAAATTTGGTGCTTAGAGAGTAAACAGAGAACTTGATTCACATGGGAGATATGGGATGGCCAAGTTTTACTGTACATGAGAATATCGTCAAATAAAACTAAGACAAAATGATAGAGAAAAAGATAGAAGACATGATTCATAAGACTTTGGAAAGTGGAAGGAGAATTACACAATCCAAAGGGCATTACAAAGAATTCAGAATAACCCTAATTAGTGAAAAATGTAGTTTTGGGAATGTCTTCATCTTTCATACGGATCTGGTGGTAGCCAGAACGTAGATCCAGTTTGGTGAAGTACTGAGCACCACTCAATTCATCCAAGAGGTCATCAATGATAGGAATGGGGAATTTGTCTTTGATTGTGAGTTTGTTGAGGGAGCGGAAATCATGACACATGCACCAAGTACCTTATTTCTTGAGTACCATGACCACAGGGGAATAATAAGGGCTAGTACTCGGACAGATAACACCAGCTTTTAGTAATTCATGAACAATTTTCTCAATTTCATTCTTCTAGGAAAAGGGATGACAATAAGGCTGAACATTGGGAGGAAGACTTCCCGAGATGAGAGGGATGGAATGATCATGGACTCCACGGGAAGGGGGAAGTTATTTGGGAATGGTAAAAACAACTTGGGGGTGGGAAAGGATAGATTGGAGTTCAAGATGCACAGAAGGTGTCTCAACAACATGAATGGATTGGAGTTGGGAAATAATTCCCGAATGACCTTTTTGAGGAGATTTTCCATGTGATGGGAATTGATGATCTTAGGGGATCCTAATGTGATACCTTGGAACTTATATTATTGTCCCTCTTGTTGGAATTTCATGGTTAAGTCCTTAAAATCCATGAGAATGGGGCCTACAGTGCATAACCATTCGGCACCAAGAACAATGTCACAACCACCCATGTCTATAGAAAACATATGGGATTTCAGGTGATACTGACCAATTTGGAGTCGCACATTTTCACATCTTCCCCCACATTTCATGGAACCTCCATTAGCAATCATGATTTGAAAATTATTGACAGCACGGATGTAACAATTGACTTCTTGGGAAATGCAGCGATGAATAAAATTATGGGTACTACCACTTTCCACAAGGATGATGACTTTCCTATTGTTGATGTAACCAATTAATTTGAGAGTCCGGGGAGCAGAGAATTTAGTGAGGGAATTAAGTGAAATCACTGGGTCAACGTCTGGTGGATCAGAGGGTGGGGTCAGATTAGATGGTGGTGGTAGTTCCTCCATAGGCAGAACAACAACATATTCTTCAAAAATATCCTCAATCACAGCCATAAAAAGTGTATGTTCCTTACACTTGTGCCCGAGAAAATATGTGTCATCACAATAATAACAAAGACCCTTAAGTTGATGTTCCTTGAGGATATCAATAGCCAAATTTATTGAGCTACGGTTGGCATTGATATTCGTGATGTCTTCCTGGTTCTGGTGGGTGTCAGCAATCAAGGTATTGAGTTTGTGGGCTCTTATGGTAGCCATTTGGAAAAATGGGCAGGAAAATAGCATAGGGGAAACAAAAGGGTTTTGGAGGGGTGGGTGGGACCACTGAGAAGAAGGGTGTCAAATGATAGGTACCACTATGATCAAGGTGAAAATGGGGATCCAATGGGAAAGGGGCCAAATAAGGGTGTCGGAGAAGGGTCGGGTCCACACACAAAAAAAATGGTGTTAAAAATGATAGGTATCACGGGAATCGAGGCGAAGAGAGGAACCCAGTGGGATAGGTCCCAAATAAGTGTGTCGGCGGGACCATTATACTCATTTGTTTTTTTACTCCTGTGGATTTATACTCCGTCCTGAATAATACTGCGATGACGAAATGCCCAAATTCTTAACAGGAAGAAATGTGTAGTAATTTCACAACCAGAATACAGAATGCACAAATGCGTGGCAATAGATCTTGTCTGTTTTTTTTTGTTTACGTCCCCAAGGGTAGCATATTCAGGGTTTCTATAGAAAAGGGTTTTCTCTGTGCTATAGATCTCTAATACACATGTAGGGTCCAATAGTAGTACTCATCCCAATATCTCAGGGCACCAACTAAGGAGGCTAGACCGTGCCCATAGCCATACTACCCGACTACCCAGGTACTAGAGAGTATATTCCCGAGTATTGTTCTCGGTAGCACTATAGCAGTTAGGCGGTTGATTGATTTATCTATGGAGGGATTCAGTAGATCTAGTTTGATCTATATATCGGTGTTGTTTGTTGCGCTACCACTCGAAGGGGTACCAAAAGGGGTTACAAGGGTGGCCAACAAATGTGTGCTTAAGTACCTCTTGTATTTCTTGCGTGTATGACTCCCCAACCGCGGGTTTATGTGTGTAACAACATATTTATGTAGCTTTAAGACGTCGGAATACGTCTCTACCCTGAAAAAATTTAACCCACAATTTTCTGTCGAGGAAGGTGCTTTGATACCACTTGTAGTATTCCAGATATAAAATAGTATGCGGAACAGAAAGATTTTAGCATAGAAATGCCAAAGGAACAATATATAACCAGAAAAATACCAGAATAACACCAGAAAGAGCACCTTTATTAATGATAGCAATGTTCACTTGCCTCTTCGAGGGAGAAACCTCCAGCAAAGCAAAGCTCTATTACAATAATATCCAAGACAAGATTTATCATACCCTATATTCCTATTTATACTAAATCTATCTATCTAAAAGAAAAGGCTAGGGAAGATCCTTCTAGAAGTGGAAGCTTTTATTGGGTCTTCTTACATTTGAAGTATTCCTTCTTATTACTAGGCCTTATTAATATTGGTCTTTATTACATAGAATTATATTATTCTACCTACGTGAGGGGTTAGAGAGGTTTGGTCCCTAACAAATAGAATGATTCATTGATTTTTGTTGTTTTTCGTGGACCATCACTCAAGCAAAAGAACCACCATATTTCATAGTCATTAGCCTCATGGAGATAAATGTTGTTTTTATTGGTCAAATAGACCCCTTCATTGGAAAAATTTATTGTAAAAAATAATTTTCATCACATGACTTAATCTCTAACCATTGTGGATGACAAGTCAAGCTATTTTTATTTTTGGGAAAGATAAACCTAAGAGTTAGAAGGAAATTTATATAAGGCTAGATCCTCCTCCACCCAAGTTGTTAACAAATTGTGAGATTATAATGTCATTCTTTTGAATTTTGATTTTCTAAGCAAATTTCATGGTTGATTATTATATTTTTCTTCTTCTTGGATAAAGTGTAAGGGTGTTTCATAGAGTAGACATTGTCTTTTAGTATTATTTGCAGTGTTATTGGATGAATTCATTGAAGGGATACATAGTCACTTAGAAGGAGAGGTCTAGACTTCCATCTCTTCTCTCCTTTGGTGTTGTTAAGTGATTCAAATCCAAGGTTAGAAAAACCCTTATAAGGGGTATCTTCAACATGGAGGAGATTGTGTTTTACACTCATATTGATCTAATGGTTGGAGACCAACCTAGAGAGGAGCCTTCCTAGCAAGATCTGGAAACAATACAACTAGTCTAGACTAGCTCAGAGGACGATAGTCCATCAACTCCAAACACAATTCTTATTTTGAAGTCAATGGTCGACTTAGAAGGAGTTGTGATTGCAACCAGTGCTCAAGAGGTAAAGGTAAGGCCTAAGTAAAGCCTCACTACTTCAACCAATTTTATTTAAAAATCTAATCGATCTTTTTTACTTATTGTTTTTAAAAAATAAAAAATAAAAAATAAAAATCATAAAATACAAAAAACCAAAAAAAATATTTGTCTAACTTGTCTTTGAATTTCCATATTACATAGCTAGTGGATTATTGTGATTTTACCTCTAGATCTTTTTCTACCCAAGGATATTTTACCCTCTTGATTCTCTACAATTTAATTACATATTTTATTAGGGTTTTGTGAGGATTTTTTGCAAATCTATAGTATATCATAACAAATCCTACATCTGATCCGTCAATAACATCACTTTAAGGGGTTGCTAAGACATCAAGGAATTCATCCATATACAACCACTTGCCAAAAGGAAAACCAAGGAATTCATCTCAAAATTGGTAAGGGTATTTAATCACTCATCTTGCACTTATTTATTAGACCATATTTCAAGTTTGGGTGGTTTTCATTTATTGGTATGCATTATTTTTGTTGTCTATTTATCATTCCATATCAGTAAGCAAAAAATTAACTCCTACCTTCACCATAGTCCATTGACAAGGAACTAGTCTACTAATAGTGGGTGAAGTATTTTTGTGTTGTGATAGGGAAGCCTCCCATAGTCATTTATGTAGGAGTTGGGTTTAAAGAGTGGGGACTTGTGTCGAGGTGAAATTGGGCATTGGTCCTGTGTGTTACCACCTTAGCACCTTGACGAGACCGCTAATCTGGGTGGTAACAAAGCCCTTCTAATGAATTGACTTACGATGGATTAAATTAATTTTAGAAAATCACACTTCAAAGGAATGCACTAACATGCACTTTTGTTGTAGTTGTATTTTAGTCCCTGCAGTGTCCAAGTTTCTTGCACAACAAATCTTAGCAACAGTTCATGTGATGAAATATTCAGATCTAGAGAATCTTGTAAAAATTTTGGAAGGGCATAGCCAGCAAAATCTACAAACAAAGCATTGCAAAGGTTATTTGAAAATGTTTCACACTACTATGGATATCTGCATTTGGTTGATGAATGGAAATTTCATTGCAGGTACTTTGGGGAGAACCCAGTATGATAGAGGTGGAGCGTGTTCTACTTAGGAAAGCACTCGAGGATCCATCTAACCAAAGATTCATTTTGGTGTCAAGGTAAAATCATGAATCTCGGTGTCTATTTTCTTTTTTTTGAGAAAATAAAATATATTTTCAAAAAAAATTCAACTTCCGGTAAAAAAATTATTATTTTTATTTAGAATTTCACTTTACAGTGAAAACAAAAATTGTCATGAATTTTGTTAGCTTTTTATTGATCTTTTTTTTTTTTTTTTTAATTAACATTTGATATGTCAATTCAGTGATTGTTTGACAGTATGTTCCTTAAAAATGAAGGCATTGATAATCATTTATGTTCATCAACATCAATTTACTCATTATTAAACTTTTTTTAATGAAAAACAAAATATGTTGCAACAATCAAAACTGACTCTATTAAAGTATAACTATAGTTTTGAAGACAACAGATGAATATTATAATTACTATGATTTTTTGAATTTGACCAATTTGAAAACGTTGCAGATTTTAAATATGTTTAGTTCAACATGTATCCACCTTAATTTTTAATTAAAAGAAAAATCTAAAAATATCCTTTTGAAGGGGACAATGAAAGGTTCATAATTATAATTTTTGATTTTGTATTATTGCAGATTTGAGTTTTCATTTTACTAAATCATTATGTCCTCTAAAAATAATATGCAGACATGTTTTTATAAAATTAACTAAAAATACTA
Source organism: Picea sitchensis (assembly GCA_010110895.2). Lineage (NCBI taxonomy): Eukaryota > Viridiplantae > Streptophyta > Pinopsida > Pinales > Pinaceae > Picea > Picea sitchensis. The sequence continues at coordinate 53,618 of SNQJ01S0019250.1, read as the reverse complement.
AAAAAAAAAAAATTGAATAAAAATTGTAACAAATGAAAGTAGATTCAATTCTGAAAATGTTGGTACTAGTTCTAAAACCAGACTCATAGTATTTGAAGGAGTCTTCTCCCTCCCAAGTTGGAGGAACCTGAAGTGAACATACACTTTTCTAGAAAGTGTCATAGTTGCAGGTTTTTGGGAGAAAGTTAGTATTTTTAGGCCGAAAGTTAGTTTTATTGAAAAAACTAACTTTTGATCGAAAATCATCCTTCGACCGGAAAAAAAAATACGGGGACACAACGTTTTGGCACGGGATGCAATGTTTTAGCACGGAAACATATAAATTATTTCGGTCGAAATCGTATTACCACATTTGTGCACATACTCAGTCTGCATTTTCACTTCTATTTTGACATGTGGACAACATTTTTTTTTTTCAAGATTTTAGAACAACATTTTCAATATATATATATATATATATATATATATATATATATATATATATATATATATATATATATATATATATATATATATATATATATATAGTTATTATATATAAAAATATATATATAAACGATATAAAATATATATATTGTTATACATATAGTAAATATAAAATATATATGTTATATATATATATATATATATATATATTTTTTATTTTAAAATTGCATGTTTCAATTTTCAATTTTGTTTTGTTTTTTTCAATGTGTTTTTCTTCATTTAAAAAATTGTGAAGATGTCCTTTCTATTTATTTATTTCAATTTTGTTTTTTGTTTTTTTTCAATGTGTTTTTTTCTTCATTTAAAAAAAAATTGTGAAGATTGTCCTTTCTATTTATTTATTTTTCAATGTAAATTTAAGAAGAAAAAAAAAGTTAGTAAATACATTTTTAAGTGACCATCTTATATCCAATTTTGGTTTTTTTTTTGCATAGGGATCTATTGTCAAAATCATGGTTTCAATTACGTTGAAATGAGTCATAATTTTAACGTTTAGAAAAAACGTTTTTCTTTTGTTAGTGTCACTTTTTTATTTAGGTATTAATTTTAAGGTTTTTCGAGCTACTATATGAGTTTTGAAAGTCATGCTTGAAAAATGTTGTAATTTTGACCCCGTTTAAAAAATTGGTGCTAACGTGAGTACCACTTTTTGATTTGGGGGTTGATTTTCATGTTTTTTATGCAAAAATATGGATTTCTTGGGCCAGAGTTCTCGTTTTGAGGTCACAATTCTCATTAAGTTGGTAATATTGTTTCGTTTAGTTTTTTAATAAATGTAATTTAAATTTGTTTATTTTTTGTACAACATTTATTTGAAATTTTTATGTTTATAACTTAGAAAATTGAATCTATGTCAATTTCAAGTGTTTTTAAATTTAATAGATTTAATTTATGTTTTTAAATTATATTGAAATTTATGCAGGTGATATCAATATTGATGATGAAATGTTAGAAAATGTTGATACTGACAAATTTGGGGACAAAAAACCTGACCATTATATATGATATCGTGTTGAAAATATTTATGATAAATATTTCAAAAATGAATTAGTAGCAACACAAACTCAAATTTTGAGAGGTTTGATAAGGTCGAAAAAGTTAGAAGAAGCTACTTCATTATTGGGTATTCAAAAAATGACAAAAGATAAAAATGTGAAACAAAGTGTCTTGGAAAATACAACAGATGTACTAAAATCTTTTGGAAAGTCTAGAAAAAAGTATGTTAGTGTTGCACATAGAGTAATACAAATAGCAATTGTTTCATCTAGCAATGTAAAATATTGTTTGACACAACATATGGAAAACGTGATGGGAACCTCGAGAAAAAAATTGTACAAACATAGAAAATTTTGATTTCAAATGATGAACTTACTTGTTGGACAGTTATTTAAAGACATCCTTACAAATATAGACTTGCAGAAAATGATAAAGCTATGGCCCATAAATATTGGTTGGGAAATTCTCGTGTTTCACCAAATGCAAGTGATGTGTTGTGATGAAGAATAGCATGAAATCAATATGAAGAGCATCCAAAACATATATTGGAAATTACACAAATAGAATTGTTCAATATGTTCAAAGAGAAGCGCAGTCAAGTTGAAATTTTCATCAATACATTTGTGAAACAAAAACCATGATTTGTTAAACTCGTCACTATTCATGACACTTGTTGTTGTCATTATCATGTGGAACTTGAGTTATATTATGACACTTTTCTTGATTTTGGTAAAACATTTTGGGCAAGTTCACCTCCTCCTTCCACAATCTGTGTCTTTCTATCCCAAATTCTATGTGAAAGATAAGGTGATGACTTATTTTACCAAAAAAACGTATTGGAGGAAAGAAATGTGATCATTGAGGAAATATAGTTTTATTTCACTCTAAGTATCATATTGATATGAATGATCAATCATTGTCCAATATAAAAGTGAATTGAAAGAGATATGAATATGATGCAGGAGCATCATCATAAAGCCACTAATGTGACAAGTTGGTCACATGTTGTGGCTTTAGAAGGGGACAAGCAATCCTAAGTTTGAAGAAATTATTAGTTAAGTGCTTTATTAATTGCAATCATGTAATCAGTTAGTAGTGTTGTCAAATTAGGAGTTAAAATAGGGATAAGTGGCACTTTGATGCTCCCTACGAGGAGATCAAGCCAAGTTGATAAATGGTTGAGTAATCATAGGATTCATTTTTGCTAAATTTAGTAATCCCTTCATTTTCTGAATGAGATGGTTAGTTATGAGATTTTGGGGGGAGACTGAGGACGAACAGAGGGGACTCTGTGAGGGGGACTATGCATATGGCTTCTTGGGTAAGAAAGGAACAAACTGTCTTGAAGAATTCAATTCTGGATCGGGAATAAAATGATTTTCTTGTGTGTTTAAGAGTGTCATTATATGGTTAAATGGAACCCATCAAGCTTACTGTGTGCAAGATAACCTGAGTTCTGTGTGAAAATCGTTGTTATGCACCTATGTAATTTTATGCACAGAGTAGAATATGATGAACACATGCAGACTGAGTATTATATTTAGTGGATGATAAAATTGGTTGAGTTCTTTTCTTTTGTGATAGAAAATGCGTTCAATTGCAGAATACGCAGAGGGAATGCACTTACAGTCATTTTGCAGAGTTGGCGAGTTTGGAGGGTCGAGATAGTGAGTTTGTTTATATAACCAAAGGTTGAATGGTTAAGACCTCATTCTACTATGAAAACTAAAATCAACAGTCATGGAGGTACATCACAATCAGAGTTGTAAAGAAATTAATCGTGCCCTAGCAATGCGATCAAACCATGAAGTGGTTTTATGGTATTATTCGCATCAATAGATTCATGTTATCGCACTCAGAACCTTAGTTGGTAAAAACCACTTTGTACCAATTCTAATGAACCTTTGGTCATGAGGTTCTTGGTCATATCTTATGAGAAGAAGCATTGAGGTTGAATAGTCATAGCACCTCTAATATTGGTTTTGAGAACCTGACAGAAACAAGGAAAATCTAGATTTGGCTAAGGTTCTAAGTAAAGAGACTATCTCACCACCCTGCCACCAATTTTTGGTATCAGAGTAGGAGCTTTTCTCAGCACAGCTGAAGAAATACATGGATGTACGTATTGGTACAGCAAGAGGTCGTAGCATAGGGTGACCAACAACAAATGCATAAGTCTTAGAGGAAATGAGGGAACTATGAGCACGTATGGAAGCTATGGATTTTGGCAGATAGAGAGATCCGGAGGTAGGGGATGTGAGTGATCCTGAAGAGGAGTAAAAAGGAGAAGAAGTAGCACCCATGCAAGAGACACCTGAATTAAGATATTTTCGATCAATTCTAGGAGAAACTTCTAGGACAAAACTTAAGTTGCCTACCTATGAGGGAAGCCTCACTGTTGAACATCTCATTGATTGGATCAGTGAGTTAGACAAGTACTTTGAGTATGATGAGATCAAAGAGAAAAAGAAGGTCAGATTAGCAGTGACAAGACTGAAAGGGAATGCATCCTTGTGGTGAGATAGTGTGCAAGATGAAAGGAGAAGAAAGAACAAGTCATTGATAAAGAGCTGGGATAGGATGGTGGCTAAGATGAGAGCCAAGTTATTGCCCAAATATTATCAGTTATATTTATATAGACAAATGCAGAACCTTAGGCAAAGGTTATTGTCTATAAGATAGTATACTGAAGATTTCTACAAAGTGAACCTGAGAGCATGCTATGTAGAAGGATCAGTAGAGAAGAATGCTAGATATGTCAATGGGTTGAGGATCGAGATTTGGGATGAGATTAGCATGATTTCTCCTAGGAAAATGGAAGAGGCGTACCAATGTGCCTTGAGAGCAGAAGAAAAGTTATTGAGAAAGCATAAATTCAATAAGGGAAGAGGTTCAGCCAAAGGAAGAGAGAAAATAGCTAGAAGAGTAAAGTTTGCAGCCCAAAAAGGAGATTCCAACAACTTAAATTAATAGGAGCAGCAAGATAGAAGAGGTGAATCAAGAGGGAGAAGACCTTACCAAGGAGGTAGAGGTAGAGGAAGAGGCATAGAAACTGTCTTTAGATGATACAAATGTAAAAAATTGGGTCATAGATCCTTTGAATGTCCAGAAAAGGAAGAAATAGGACAGAGAGGAGCCTATGTAGCTCAGAATGAATAGCAGCAAGAGCAGTTACCAGTGGCTTAAAAAATTTTAGAGACGGGAGAGGCTTTGATTATGAACAAAGTCTTATTGAAGCCGGAGAAGGTGAAATTTGAACCTGCCCAAAGAAAGGATTTATTCAGGACTATGTGTAAAGTCAAGGAGAAGTGTTGCAGAATGGTGATTGACAGTGGAAGCACTGACAATCTTGTTTCCACAGAAATGGTAGAGAATTTGAACTTGAAGAGGATCAAACATCCTATTCCATATAAAGTATCACGGTTGCATAAAGGACATCAAGTCTTGGTAAGTGAACAATGCGAAATTTATTTTCAAGTAGGTACATATAAAGATAAAATTATATGTGATATTATGCCGATGGATGTTTTCCATATTCTTCGAGGGAGACCATGGAAATTTGACAAAAAGGTGGTACATGATGGTAGGAGAAAATGTTATATATTTTAGAAAGATGGGATGAAACATATTTTACTTCCTTTGCAAGAAGGGTGTACAATAGGAAAGAAAGCCCCTAAGGTACTAATGTTGATAGGGAAAGAGTATTTGCAGAAAATAGAAGAGGAAGAGTTAAACTATGTTGTAATATGCAAGCCTAGAGTGGTACTAATGAAGACTGATATTACAGATCTACCTGAAGAATTTTAGGAGATGTTGGTTGAATTTAGTGACATTGTGGTAGATGATTTACCCAATGAGTGTCCACCGAAAAGGGACATTAGTCATCACATTGATTTTATCCCTCGAGAAAGCTTACCAAATAAGGCAGCATATAGACTGACACCTCAAGAAAATGAAGAAGTCAGAAGGCAAGTTCAAGGACTGTTAGATAAGGGGCTGATAAAAAAAAAGTTTGATTCCATGTGCAGTACCAACAGTACTTAGCCCGAAGAAATATGGGGAGTGGAGAATGTGTATGGACTCTAGGGCCATCAATAAAATAACTATCAGATATAGGTTTCCATTGCCCGGGATGGATGACATGATGGATTGCATGAGTGGGGTAACATGCTTTTCAAAGATAGATCTGAAGAGTGGGTACCATCAAATTAGAATTCGAGAAGGATATGAGTGGAAGACAGTCTTTAAGACAAATGATGGGTTGTATGAGTGGCTAGTTATGCCATTTATATTGTCTAATTCACCTAGTACCTTCATGAGGTTAATGAATGAGGCGTTGAGAGATTTCATAGGTAAGTTTGTTATTTTTTACCTTGATGACATTCTAATTTTCATTCAAATAGAAGAAGAGCACTTGAGGCATTTGAGATGTGTCTTAGAGAAATTGCAGCAAGAGAAATTGTTAGTAAATATGAAGAAGTGTTCATTTATGAAATCTGAATTAGTATATATGGGATTTTTCATCTCAAGAGATGGTCTGAATATGGACCCAACAAAGTTACAAGAAATCATTGATTGGCCTTCACCTCGGAGTATTTTTGAGGTAAGAAGTTTTCATGGCTTGGCTAGTTTTTATAGGAAATTTATCAGAAATTTCAGTGGCATTTGTACGCCCATTGTTGAGACAAATAAGAAGGACAAGAAGCCATTCCATTGGATAGCAGAAAATGAAAAGATTTTTCAATTTTTAAAGAAAAGACTTATTGAACAACCAGTATTGAAATTACCAAACTTCAGTCATCCTTTCCAAGTAAAAAGTGATGCAAGTGGGACAGCAATTGGAGTAGTGCTTAGTCAGGAAGATAGTTCGGTTGCTTACGTTAGTGAGAATTTGAATGAGTCAATACAAAAGTATTCATCCTATGACAAGGAATTCTATGCTATTATTCAAGCATTGGAGGCATTACCCAATGCCTGGAGAGTTTGTTTTTTTTCTGATAATCATGCCTTGCAATATATTATGCATCATCCCAAACTGAATCAGAAGCATGTCAAGTGGGTGGATTTCATGAAAAATTTTACTTTTGTGTTGAAGCACATAAGCGAACAATCAAATCAGGTAGTTGATGCCTTAAGTAGGAGACAATTGATTGTTCAAGAGAATCAAATCCAAGTTCTAGGATTTGAATACTTAAGAGATTTATATGAGACTGACATTGATTTTCAAAATGCATACAGATTTGTAGGAATCCTATGGAGGTAGACAGGGGGCCATGGATGGAGTATATGTTTCAAGATCGTTTACTCTTTAAAAATAATAAACTTTGTATTCCCAAATGTTCCATGAGGGATAACCTGATACAGGAAAAGCATAATGGAGGAATGGAAGGTCACTCTGGAAGTGATAAAACCTTTGGAAAGCTAATCCATTTTTATTTTTGGCCAAAGATGAGATCTGAAGTGGAGAAGTTTGTGAGCATATGCAAGGTATGCCAGCATGCCAAGGGAAGAAGCCAAAACACAGGCTTGTACACACAATTGCCTGTTCCAAATAGGCCTTGGGATTCTGTGAGTATGGATTTTGTTTTGGGTTTTCCAAAGACTCAAAAAGGATATGATTATGTCTTTATAGTTGTTGATAGGTTTACGAATATGGCACATTTCATTCCATGTTTTAAAACAAGTGATGCTACACACATTGCTAATATATTTTTCAATGAAGTTGTAAAATTACATGGTTTTCCTAGAAGCATTGTATCTGACAGAGATGTGAGGTTCACAGGTCACTTCTAGAGTACTTTGTGGAAGAATTTGGGTACTAATTTGAACTTCAGTTCAGCTTTTCATCCACAGTCTGATGGCCAAACTGAAGTAGTCAATAGAAGCTTGCGTAACATGTTAATAAGTCTGGTTGGAGAAAATCCAAAACAGTGGGACAAAGTGCTAGCTGAAGTTGAGTTTTCATATAATGATTCTCCAAACAGAAGTACAGGTATGAGTCCATTCTAGATTTTGTATGAAATGAATCCTAGAGGGTTGTATGATCTTCGTGACTTAAGACAATTGGAGAAGATAAGTGCATATGGAGAGGACTTTGCATCAAGGATTAGTGAATTACAAGAACAAGTTAAAGAAAGGTTGTAGCAAAGTAATGCCAGTTACAAGACAAGAGCATATTTGAGAATAATTATGAAGTAGGAGATATAGTTCTAGCCTATCTGAGAAAGGAGATATTTCCTAAAAGAGACTATAACAAACTGAAGATGAAGAAGATTGGGCCTTGCAGAATACTCAAGAAGTTCTTTACAAATGCCTATGAACTAGAAATGCCAATTGGGATTGGTATTTCACCAATTTTTAATGTTGTAGATTTACATCCTTATGTGGCTGACAATACAGATCAATTTATAGAAGGTGAAGACCATGTTGAATACCTTCAATGGTTGAAGCAGATGCTTGTGGCACAGCCATTATAAGTTGAAAACATTTTGGATACTAAGGTTGCAAGGAGTACGAGGAAGAAGGACTATTTGGAGTATTTGGTCAAATGGAAGGAGCATCCAGTAGAGGATTCTACTTGGATGAATGCGGCAGAGATGGAAGCTAAAGGTTTCACTGTAGCCAATTTAATGAATAGGGGTTCATGACTTTACACCCCTGGGAGTTTGATGCAGGAGCATCATCATAAATCCAACAATGTGACAAGTTGGTCACATGTTGTGGCTTTATAAGGGGACAAGAAATCCTAAGTTTGAAGAAATTATTAGTTAAGTTCTTTATTAATTACAATTCTATAATCAGTTAGTAGTGTTTTCAAATTAGGATTTAAAATAGGGATAAGTGGCACTTTGATGCTCCCTGCGAGGAGATCAAGCCAAGTTGATAAATGGTTGAGTAATCATAGGATTCAGTTTTGATAAATTTAGTAATCCTTTCATTTTCTGAAGGATATGGTTAGCTGTGAGATTTTGGGGGGAGACTGAGGATGAAAAAAGGGGGGTTCTGCATATGGGTTCTTCGGTAAGAAAAGAATGAATTGTCTTGAAGAATTCAATTCTGGATCGGGAATAAAATGATTTTCTTGTGTGTTTAAGAGTGCCATTATATGGTTAAATGGAACCCATCAGGCCGACTATGTGCAAGATAACCTGAGTTCTATGTGAAAATATTTGTTATGCACCTATGTAATTTTATGCGCATAGTAGAATACGATGAACACATGCAGACTGAGTATTATATTTAGTGGATGATAAAAGTGGTTGAGTTGATTTCTTTTGTGTTAGAAAATGTGTTTGATTGAAGAATACACAGAGGGAATGCACTTACAGTCATTTTGAAGAGTTGGGGAGTTTGGAGGGTCAAGATAGTGAGTCTGTTTGTATAACCAAAGGTTGAATAGTTGATACCTCATTCTACTATGCAAACTAAAATCTACAGTGTTGGAGGTACATCGCAATCAGAGTTGTAAAGAAATTAATTGTTCCCTAGAAGTGCAATGAAACCATCAAGTGGTTTTATGGTATTATCCATGTCAATAGATCAGTGTTATTGCACTCAGAACCTTAGTTGGTAAAAAATGCTTTGTACCAATTCCGATGAACCTTTGGTCATGATTTTCTTGGTCATATGTTATGAGAAGAAGCGTTGAGATTGAATAGTCATAGAACCTCTAATATTGGTTTTGAGAACCCGACAGAAACAAGGGAAAGCCAGATTTGGCTAAGGTTCTAAGTAAAGAGACTATCTCACCACCCTGCCACTAGAATATATCAATGTTACTGCTCCAAATTCTTCAAATGCTATTTCCAAAATGATTTATTTGCAAGAGGATGAGATCTCTATGATAGATTTTTTGAAGAAGTTTGAAAAAAAAAATTATAAATACACCAAGAATTCTCATAGAGCTTGAAGGAAAGACCTAAAATTCAAAAAATCTCGTGAATTTTTTCCACCTAGGAGGATTTTGTCAATAGTTAATTTCGGAGAGAATTATACATTCGTTGCACAAAGAGAAATACAAAGTGAATATTATCATTCTGATCAATTCACTATACTTTTCCATGTTATATATAGACATTCTCACAAAAATAGTAATAACATAGTGTTGGAAGCAGGCCAAAGCGAAAAGAAAGGATGTTTTGGGAAGGAAGGCATGCACGAGGGAAGCGACAACTGGAAGGAAGAGCAGCATGCACAAGGGAAGCAACAACTGGAAGGAAGAGCAGCATGCACGAGGGAAGCGACAGCTGGAAGGAAGAGCAGCATGCACGAGGGAAGCGACAGCTGGAAGGAAGAGCAGCATGCACGCATGCATGGAAGACCTAACGACGTTAGGGTTAGGGTTTTTTCAATACATTGTAATGGTTGTTAATCCAGAAATGTATAAATATAGATACCTAGGTCTCATAGAGAGGGAGCTAGAGGCGGATATAGAGGGTCTTGAGGAGGAGTTTGGTTTGATAGCTAGTTGTAATATTTTTCTATACAACCTAATTTTTTAAGTTGTTGAGTTGAAGAGGAGTAAGGTGGGTGGATCTCGAGGGTTAGATCGCAGACCGAGGAGCCTGGTGTGATCTAGTCTGCCTCGTAATAGATCTTGACCCGGTGGAGGGGAAGTGTAAAGCGCGCGGTGCTGTAGTTTTGGAACTGCCATAATAGAAGAGCTTAAGAGCTAGATATTTGTGGACATAGCCCAGGAGGGGGTGAACCATGGTAAAACCTATGTTATGTGATTGAATGCATGTGTTTATTTACTGGTTTTTAAGTAGACATTAGCATGCTAAATGAATGAGTTGATTACATTCCATGAGTACTCATGAATGATAGTATATTTATTAATAAGACTAATATAACTCTCAGTGCATACTTCTCATATCTCCACTCAATCTTGGGCTGCAAACACCTGATTATTGTAGTAACCCATTAAGATTATCTTGGGTGAGACTATGCAGTGCACTCTGTGTGCTACGTTGCCTTATGGTTCACCAGGAGGGCCGATAGTTTTAGAGGTTTTGTTGGAACCCCAATAGACTTGAACCATGGGTCAATCAAGTTAAAGGTATAAACTCGGACATATAAACCAAAAATCGGTTATGTTGTCGTAGGTTAGAATAGTATAAGATTGAGTAGATGGGATCTGTTGAAAATCGATAAGATCTGTAGAAGGCGGATCAAGAGAATACTGAATCAGACGGTGAGGAAAATGCACTGCTAGAAGGGGATTTTGAGACCGTGAAATCCCACAAAATCAGAGATCGAAAGTTGTCTAAAGACAAAAGAGATGGAGTTTGCGCAGAAGGATAACAGAAACCCTAGAGTAACACTGCACAAATATCTTGAGAAATGTGTGTTTATTGATTTGCATGAAGTCTTTTTCTGTGATTTTCCACATTTATTGCAGGAGTGGATCTTGAGGTTGAAGGATAACCACGCAAAAAACTGGATCTGACAATTAGAGTGGACCCCAGTTCAAATTGAGCATTTACAACACGTGAATAAAAAGTTCACACACGTAGTAGATTTTTGGCTCGATAGTATTGTAGCAGGCTTTATAACAGAATTTGCAGTAGATACAGCAAAGTTGTACAGCGCAGCGGAGCAAGAGTTTCTACCCGGGCCTCAAGGAAGGTATATTCGATCACTATATACTTCTATTAAGATATTTCTATATAACAAAGGTGTAATGACAATGGATTCAGGCAACTAAACTTCCCTACATGCATGGGGGAAGGGGGGAAGCACTAACAAAAAGAGGAGAAATGGAAGGAGGAGTAGATAAAGGAAAGAAGGAGGAACCCTTGGACCCAATCCTGATGGATGACAACCAGATCAAGCAGATCATGGTGACAGCTGGAAAGACGTGCAGTGGAGTACCCTATCAATACAAGGTGAACACAAAGAAGAGAGTTGTAGCCACGAGGGAAGGCTTGGTAAGTGATTAAGAAGAGGTAGAGGATCTTCGGGCTATGGATCAGATTGAGTAAATCCTGTGCACAACATATGAGAGGAAGACAAGAGGTCCAAGAGTGGCGAGAGAAGGCGGTAATCCTATCCATATTAATAACCCATAAACCCATGTATGACGAATAAACCAAAAAGAACATCGTCATTTAGACAACCGAATTTCGGGAGAAGAAAGATAGCAGGAAGTACATCTACACAAGGAACAACAACTGGAGGAGTTAGTTCAGGAAACACTGTTCAAGTATCTACACCGCGCGGAGGTAGTAGTTCACAATTCAGGATGGAAGGACACGATCCCACCATCAAGTTACCAGAATTCAAGGGAGAAGTGTCGGAGGACCCGGAGAAACATTTGTTTATCTGTGAAAAGATTTGGGAAGAAAAACATATCATAGACGAAGATACTAAACTTGCATAGCTAGTGATTACACTAAGGGATCGTGCACTAGATTGGTATATGAGTTTAGCTACAAACAATCCACCAGGGACAACCAGAACAATTGCAGACATCAAGAAATTGTTGATAAATGAGTTTTAGAAGCCAAGCTCAGAGGACCAGTACATGAACGAGATGATAGAAATTAGACAGAAACCAGGAGAATATGTATGGGAGATTGACCAGAGATTCAAGTGACTCAAAGGAAAGTTGAAATATATCATGACTGATATGCAGCACAGGCACCTGTTCATCAATTCACTACTACCACACTTAAAATATCCATTGTGACAACAGAAGTTTCAGACACAGGAAGAAGATCTACAGGAAGCCCTGCAACTGGAAGAAAACCAATATCAGCATATGGATCTAGCCATTGAATAGATGAAGGAGGATTTGAAGAACTTAACGTTCCAGCTAAACCAGAAAAAAAGTAAGGACAAACGAGAAGTTGTTTGGTGTACTACATGCAGGATGGAAGGACACCACAAAAATGAATGTCCAACATTCGTGTAGTACATGGCAGTAGGAATTCCAAATCCGTTACCAAAAGGAGGACAATGGTGCAAAATATGTAACAAACCAGGCTACGATCCATATCATTTCCCAATGATGCAGAAATACCAAACAGTCCCAAAGATTTCATATTGCAAATTTTGCAAGTCAGTAGGTCATGATGACAAAGATTGTAGAACTATGGATTTGATGCAAGAGAGGACATCAGATGCATATAGGGTGCAGGCAGAAATGATGACTCAGAAATCTGCACCACATTTTAACCAAGTTCCATCTTGATACAACATTGTGCAGCAGCAGTATAATATTGCACAGCAACCATATAATACCACGCAGCCACAGTACAACACAACACAACCTCAGTACAATACCACGTAGTACAATAAGGTGCCTCCATATAACATGCCGAGAGGATATCAAGTTGGCTACAGATATGGAGGAAGAGAAAGAGGAGGCTTTGGAAGAGGTAGAGGATCAGTGGTATGTCACAACTATCAACAACCGAGACATTATGCAAGGGAATGTCCACTTCCACCAGCAACTTGTATGTATTATCGCGCATCAGATCATGACATGGAAGAATGTCATACGTTACTAGGGAAGATCCAGGAAAAGAGGAATCAGAAAAACCAAAACGTTCAATGGATTTCAGTGGAAGTGAGGGACGAAGGACGGAACATAAACATAGTTACGTGTGGAGCTAAAATAGGCAATGATGTAGTCCATCAAGAACCAGTACATCACCAGTGGGTGAAGAATAATGTTGAACCAAGGAGATAGTTCGACGCGCAGAACGACAAGGAAACATTTAATCAAGCCAGAGAAGAATGCTTGAAGCAAGACACTGTGTCGACTTCAACTGCACAGTAGAACAAGGGCGTACCAGAGTATGAGATGCCTCCATCACTGGATCATACCAAATAAATGCAACCCCTGGGACAAGTAAGTACAATCGAAGGATTTTTGCAATCATGCATAAAAATATTGAATGATCCATCCTCTATCAAAATATTGCAAAATATATTAGAAAGATGTAGCATAGAGATAGAAGGAAAACTAGAACAAAAAACAGTCGATCACCTACATACAAGGAGAAGAACAAGTAGGGAGTTCAAGTTGAATGACAACATCAAAGATTTCAACATGGGAGATATCATACTGGATCTAGGATATGAATTAAATTTACTACCCAAGAAGACATGGCAATGTATGGGAGAGCCCACATTAGGATATTCAGCTAAAACTAGAAAACCAACACAAAGTTCTACCAATTGGCAAACTGAAAGGAGTAACAGTAGACCTGGATGGAGTGTGCACGAAAGCAGACTTCGAAGTGATTGAAATAGTGGATGACACAACACCATACCTAGAATTGCTTGGATTGGATTGGGTGTTTGATAACCAAGCCATAATCAATTTAAAGACATGAAAAATGACTTTTGAGTCAGGAGAATACAGGGTCATTGCGCCATTAGACTCATCGAAAGGGGAGAGATTTGTAGAGCCTACTTGCTTAGACTTAGAGGAAATCATCCAATTGTACAGAGCAATTGTGTGCGATGAGGACTATGTAAACCCAACTACAAATGGGATAATCAGTTGGCGGAGCATTAATTCATGTGTGACAGACTCAAATACAGGATTAGAGAACTAGCAACATAGGCTACACGAAGTTTCCACAAGAATATGTGCAAGAATAGACCGCGTAGTAAGATGGGTAGGTACGGAGGTAAGGGAACCACCCAGTTTCCATGGAGTGAATGATCTAGAAGTATTCTTGGCAGAGTATGAGGATGAAGTGTTAGAAAATCAAAGACTCTTAGCACTCAATATAGCACTCAAGGCCACACCTACAATATGGTGGGGTGCACACAAAGAAACAATCAAGTATTGGTACCAATGTAAGCAGTTATTGGGCATAAGGTTTGGTGAAGAACATAGAAGCAACCATCAGCAGAAGTACGATGGACAGGGGGCACCAACAGAACACTTGGAGAAGTGCAGAGCACTGTGGAAAATGACACCCCCAAAGGAATGGCCTCATCATTTCGTACATACCTTAGAAGGCATGCCAACAAACTGGTATACAGACCAGGAACTACGTAGAGGAACTTCGAGTTGGACAGTATTGCAACAGAATTTTACAGTCACTTTCTCATTCGAGCATGATAACCCCAACATAGACGCAACACTTAAGCAGATAAGAGGGGTGATATTCATTAAGGAACCAGAAGTCGAACTCATAACAGAAGAACAACATCGGAACAAGTAGATAATGAAATAATTGTTGTCATGCTACCATGTGCAGGAAGAAGCACCTGATGAAGACAATCCATGTGAAATCCAGATTAAGGAAGCGGAAGGCGAAAGAGAAGTGGAAGGTCCATCTCTAGAATTAGAAGGAATTGTTGCATCGATCAAGGTGAAGAAATTCAACATTGGGATGGTTTAGAATCCTAAAATGGACAGCATTGGAGACTATTGGGATGATAAAATGGTAGAAAGCATAACAGAGTTACTACGTGAGTACAATGATCTATTCCCCACAAAATTTATAGAAATGAAGGGCATAGAGGGAGAGTTAGGAGAAATGAAGATACCACTCAGAGTTGAAGCGAGACCGATCAGACAGCGACCATACAGACTAAACCCAATATATAATAAGAAATTCAAAGCTGAGATCGACAGGATGCTCGAAACAGGAATCATAGAACCTGTGGAAGAATCGGAATGGATAAGCCCAATGGTAGTTCAGGAAAAAAAACAAGGCAGGATAAGAATATGTGTCAACTTGAAGAAGTTGAACGATGCATGCCTACATGACTCGTTCCCTACACCTTTCACGAATTAAGTGTTGGAGAACGTAGGAGGACACAAAATTTACTCATTCATTGATGGATTCTCAGGCTACCACCAGATCAAGATAGCACATGAAGACAGGTATAAGACCACGTTTGCTACAGAATGGGGATCCTACCAGTACATAGTCATGTCATTTGAACTGAAGAATGCACCAGCAATATTTTCCAAAGTAGTTATCGTTGCATTTAAGGAATTTATCCACTAGTTTCTAGAGGTATACTTGGACAATTGGATAGTCTATAGTATGTTGAAATACCATGTAGAGGTCTTGCGGTTGATGTTAGAAAGATGCAGGCAATGCCAGATATCATTAAACATCAAGAAGTGCATCTTTGAAACACCATTTGGGATACTATTAGGCCATATAGTATGCAAACAAGGCTTACTAGTAGATCCTGCAAAGATTGCAGTAATTGTTAACCTGCCACCACCAAAAACAGTCTGTCAACTAAGAGCGACATTGAGACACACAGGGTACTACAGAAAATTTATCAAAGGGTACGCGTAGATCACCGTGTCAATGGAGAAGATGTTAAGGAAAGATACAAAGTGTCAGTGGAATGAGGATTTCCAACACGGTCTGGACACGCTGAAAGAAAAAATGGTCACTGCGTCGATACTAGTATTTCCAGTCTGGGAAAAGACATTCCATGTGCATGTAGATGCATCAGCCATGGCACTTGGAGTTATTTTGGCATAGCCAAGAGAAGGAGATTTGGATCATCCTATAGCATCTGTGAGCAGAAAAATATACAAATCAGAGCATAAATATAACACTACAGAGAGGGAAGGCCTAGCTATGGTCTATGCACTACATAAGTTCAGACATCACTTACTGAGAAAATAGTTTAATATGTTCACAGATCACTCAACCCTTAAATACCTAGTAAAAAAGACAGTGTTGGGGGGGAGAATCTGTCGATGGTTACTATTGTTTCAAGAATTTTATTTTGAAGTAATAGTCAAGCCAAGGAAATTGAATGCAGGACCTAACCACCTATCAGGGATCATGAACAGGGAGGAACCTACAAGTTTAGAGGACAACTTTCCGGACGCACAGTTATTTTTAGTCCATATTGTCGATGAATATTTTTCAGACATCATCCAATACTTGAGTACCAGTACTGCGCCACGGGAATATAACATCGCACAGAAGAAAAACCTAGTAGTCTGGGCTGCAGACTATCAGCTAATCGCAGGAAATTTATACAAAATGGGAACAAATAAGATCTTGAGAAGATATGTGCTAGAAAATGAAAGACCAATAATTTTAGCAGAATCTCATGAAGGAATAGAAGGAGGACATTACGCAAGTAGAGCTACCGCGTGGAAGGTATTGTGTGTATGACTATGGTGGCCTACCATTCACAGATATTCGAAAGATTACTGCGAGAGATGCAATGTTTGTCAGAGGGTTGGTAAACCGAATAGAATGGACGAGATGCCATTACGATCACAGGTAACTTTGTTGGTGTTCGACAAATGGGAAATAGATTTTGTAGGACCAATTAACCCACCAACAAAGAGGACAGGATCAAGGTAAATTATCACTGTGACAGAATACCTGAAAAAGTTGGGTGGAAGCAGCACCAATTAAATATTGTAGCGCAGAGACAGCAACACACTTCCCATTCGAGCAAGTAATCACTAGATTTGGCTGCCCAAGGATTTTGATGAGTGACCAAGGAACTCATTTCATTAACAGTATTATTAAGGCCATGACTGAAGAATTTGAAGTCCACCATCAAAAGAGTACACCGTATCATCCACAAGCAAATGGAACAATATAAGCATTTAACAAAATCCTTGAAAATGCACTGACAAAGATCTGTAACGCCAACAAGGATGATTGGGACCTCAAAATACCAGCAGTATTGTGGGCCTACAGGACTACATGCAAGAATTTGATAGGACATACGCCATTCAGATTGGTATATGGACAAGAATCATTGGTTCCATTAGAATTTTTGGTGCCCAGTCTGTGCATAGCAGCGATTACTAACATGACAGAACGAGGCGCAGTACAGGATAGGTTGAATTATTTGATGATCATGGAGGAAGATAGGATCCTAGCAAGGTTCGACCAACAAGTTCAGAAAGCAAGGGACAAATCTTGGCATGACAGACATATCATGAAGAAAACTTTCAAGGAAGGTGACTTAGTGTTGATGTATGACAGCAAATCCATTCAGTATCCAGGAAAACTCATAATGCACTGGTTAGGACCATACAAAGTAAAAACTGTCACAGATGGGGGAGTTGTACAGTTGAAGGAATTAGGAGGTGCATAACTTAGAGGAATGATCAATGGGATTCGACTAAGGTTGTACAAGGACATTCAACCACCCACAACTTGAAATTCACCGCGTAGTTTGAAAAAAAAAAACAGGAGATCAAACGGTACCATCAAAGGCGCAGTGCATCAAAAGGATGAAGAAAACGCACACTCAGGAATACGAGTCTGACAAAGACAAGGCCAACGGTCAGTTCAACACAAAAACAAGAAGGAAATGCAGAGACGGAAAAAGAAGTGGTAAGTGACGAAGGCTCATGGAATTGAATGCCGGAAATGACTGGCGGGATGCTTCATTAATCGCACCAACTAGAGATGGTGAGGGAGAGTATTGGAAAGTACGAAGGAACCGAAGGTTCATTGAATCTGTAGTAGAGGTAACGTCTTCGACAAGATTTACACAATGCCAATAAAAAGCAAGGATACGGGAGAGAAAAGGTTATTACGAAGTGGGAGAAGGCAGAGAGCGATAGAATAAACACAGCAGAGAGTAAAATTTGCAAAGTTTATAGAGGTTGCAGAGGCTACTGAGCTCAGAGAACGACAAGTTTTACCACCATGGCACCACCCAAACAAGAAGAATCGATCCAGACTTCCAAACAACCCAGAGTTAGGACTAGAGCACAAACACAATCGCAAGGAAGCGAACAACAGCCATCTCCACCGCCAAAAGTCGTCAATGTGGACGAAATCCCATCACCAAATACAACACCAGGAATCCTAACACTCGTGGTAGAAGAAACCCAACAGACAACACATGTAGGCATGGACATTGATAGGATAGAAGAGGGGCAGGGCTGACAGAATGAGGATGCAGGCAGTCAAGTGCAACCACAAAACCCTGAAGTAGCCCCGAGAGTCAATGGGACGGCTCCAAATCAGGAAGAAGCGCTCGAGCCAGAGGAGTCACAGAAAACCATGTCAGAACACCCAAAGGAGGGAGCAGTGGAATATGTCACGAGCCGACCGGAATAGTATGTCGAATAATGACCAATGGAGGCTGGAACCTCGGGTCATCCACCACCATGAAAGGACAAGAAAACAGTACCTAGGTCACCACGCATACAACCCGCTGCAGCAATTGTTCTTTCACGCATACCAGAAGAGGTACAGGTAAAAGAAGATTTGTTAGGTTATGCAGAAAAACTAAAGTACTTAGACCATGATGTAATGCACACGGACAAGTTCCTGGAGTTCGTGAGGCAAGTCTACCTATAGACTGTGGATGTAGATCCCTTTGGGGAACCCATTCATTAACCAGTCCAGTGGGCAGCAGGACTAGCTAAAACGGGGATTTTAGGTCTGTTGGACCTACCACACTTTAGCAGAGGGTAGTATGAAAATATTTGCATCAAGAAGTTGATGGAAGTCACACATGGTGGAGATTTGTGGTTGTACAAGCTCATCTCAATAGACCTAGAGCTCATTGCGCACATCATAGGGATACCATCACGGGGCATGGATCCCGCACAGTTCCTCAAGGACAAAATGAAGGAGAAAGAACTCGTTGAGGAGATGAAAAATAAATACGGCACCGAAAGGGGGACGCGTGGAATCATTATCAGGCGGATTAGTGACATCGCAATAAGGATGGCCACAAAAATCATGGCCTACAAGTTGCTCAGAAAATGTCGCAAGGAGGAAGTCCCAACCGAAGTTGTCAAAGATGTAGCACAGTGTGCCAAGGGCACCACAATCAGTTGGGCCCTTATTTTTTGAATCTTTTTCTAGATGACTGCAAGGATGTGCAGGATCTGGGGACAAAATTTCATTTTTCATGGCTAATCATTATGATAGCCATTATGAGATGGAAGGAACCAAACTATGAATTTTTCGCCACCAGACCCAAACCTAATCACGAAGTGAGATATTTATCGATTGGAACCACTTCAGATGCCAAGCAAAGAAGAATGAATGAAGTTATATTCGAAGGATATCTCTGTGACCTATAGGATACCATCGCCAACATTTGGAGGATAAAACTGCGGGTTATCGTAAACTATCAGGGCATAGCCAACTTCAATGCCACTAGACATGCGATGTGGATCCTGGCGTGGAAGGACCCAAAAATAAATAGCTACAACTGCGTTATTGCATCGCGGAGGGGGACATAGAAATGGTCATCAAGGATTGGGAAGACGAATGGAGGATTCCAATCCTCACTCGAGACATACCTGCAGGGGTAGAGGAGGAGGAGGCAGGACAGGAACATCCACATGTTGAGGAGGTAGAGAAGGAACAGACGCAACCCCAAGAAGTCACAGTGCCCAAGAAACCAAGGACATTATAGACCAAACCACAGCAAAAGAAAGGGGGGACATCCAAAATAGGAGTCCAGACAGTGAAGAAGAAAAATACACAGGTGGCCCAAGTACAGTAGAAACAGGTCGAGGCAGCACAGGGGACCACACCAATTCCTACTTCACAATATCCAGGCCCGACTAAGCGACTAACCACCCAAACAGGGGGTGCGTGCAAGAATATGAAGGCATACAGAACACCTCCATAATACACAATCACAGAGGATGATGCAGAAATGGTAGCCCAAATGGTCCAGGATCGCACATTCGAGGATTTTGAGAATGTTTTGCACCAAAGGGACAGAATTGAAGAATAATTGGAAGATATGTGACAACTCCTCAAGAAGATCAGGGAAGAGAAGGCAGTTGACAGCAGCATCGAAACAGGCCCGTCAGTATCATAGATAGGAGGCAAACTGGAAGCAAGTGAGTGGGATACAGTCCAGACGATACCACAGCCGAGTTAAACATTCCATGTTACACCTAGCATGCTACGCATGGACGAGATCATGGGGTATACACCCCTAAAGTACTTGGCTCAATTGTAGTTAGTATTACCGCAGATACCAACCAAGGCTCTATATAAACTACAGGTCAGTGTTACACAGGAGGTACAGTCTCGTGCACGCACAGATACAGCCGAACTGTAGCAGGTAAAAGATAAATGGGATGAGATGGAATTGGTATTTGAGCAGGCCAAGCTCGAGACCAAAGGGGAGAAGGAACGCGTGAAGGGACTGGAGCAGAAAGTGGTCATAGCCTACGAAAATATTCCAAAAACCACGCAGATGATCGAACTTACAGTGACAGAGAAGATTGATCATATTGTGCATACAATCGATCAATACCAACATGATATCGAGAATATTCACGAGCATCTCACACCTACCACTCCACCGAAGGTAAGGGAGCAAAAGAATCGGGAAGAAACAGAGCAGATACAGGAGATAGAACAATAGGTCCACGTAGAGGACCACTTGTTCAACAACACAACGCAACTCTGGAAAAAGTTGGAAGAGTATCAGCAGGTCCAACAGTGGGACCGGGAAGGAGAAATGATAAGTGCAGCTATCCAGGACCTCAAGCAGAGGCAGAAGACAATGTCCATCATGGAGCGCGTCAAAGGGGCACAAGACATGAAGAAACTACAGGCAGAACTCATCACTGTGCAAACGCTGAAAAAGGAGCGTCAGACTCAAATGGAACCACTCCAGGAGAGAGAAGCAGATCTCATTGCACAAGAAGAAGAATCCAAGACATATATGGCACCGACCCACGAAAAATGTGCAAGGTTGATCAGTGAGGATATTGCAGTATAGACATTGGACACACTTAAGGAGAAGACCGTGCAGGCTCAAACACAAGAAATGGAGCTCAGGGAGAAGCTCCAAGCGATCACCAGAGAGATCAACGAAGTACACAGAGATTAGGTGTCTCGGGACAAGCCACATGTCAGTGTTGGGGGCCTATTGGAAGCAGGCCAAAGCGAAAAGAAAGGATGTTTTGGGAAGAAAGGCATGCACAAGTAAAGTGACAGCTAGAAGGAAGAGCATCATGCACGCATGCATGGAAGACCTAACAACGTTAGGGTTAGGGTTTTTGAAATACACTGTAATGGTTGGTAAGATAGAAATGTATAAATATAGATACCTAGGTCTCATAGAGAGGGAGCTAGAGGCGGATATAGAGGGTGTTGAGGAGGAGTCTGGTTTTATAGCTAGTTGTAATATTTTTCTATACGACCTAATTTTGTAAGTTTTTGAGATGGAGAGGAGTAATGTTGGTGGATCTCGAGGGTTAGATTGCAGGCCGAGGATCCTAGTGCGATCTAGTCTGCCTCGTAATAGATCTCGACCTGACGGAGGGGAAGTTTAAAGCGCGCGGCACTGTAGTTTTGGAATTGCCATAATAGAAGAGCTTAAGAACCAGATCTTTGTAGACGTATCCCAGGAGGGGGTGAACCACGATAAAACCTCTGTTATGTGATTGAATTCATGTGTTTATTTACTGGTTTTTAAGTATACATTAGCATGCTAAATGAATGAGTTGATTATATTCCATGAGTACTCGTGAATGACAGTATATTTCTTAATAAGATTAATATAACTCTCAGCGCATACTTCTCAAATATCCACTCAATCCTGGGATGCAACACCTGAGTATTTCAGTCACCCATTAAGACTATGTCGGGTGAGACTGTGTAGTACACTCTGTGCGTTGTGTTGCCTTCTGGTTTACCAGAAGGGCCGATAGTTTTAGAGGCTTTGTTGGAACCCTAGTAGACATGAACCTTGGGTCAAGCGTGTTGAAGATATAACCTCAAAAATATAAACCAACACATAGAAATCACCAATGAGAATCGGCATGTCATTAAAGAACATCATTTTTATATAAGTGATGATTGTACACACTATACTCATTATGTACAACATTGTTTTTATTTACAATATGATTCCTTGAAAGCTCATGGGATCGAATACGATCAACATGGGATATGGTCATATGGATGTGCAAGTCAATTCAAATCTTCACGATTATTATATTGGTTGTGTCATCTTCATAAGAAATCAAACATTAAATATTGTTGGAATTTCTTAGAGACTGGTCATGAGAAAGGAGAGTAGGACAGTGCAGGGGCATGTGTAAAACAGGCACTTCAAAGGAATCATATGAACCATTATGTTGATTGATTTGTATCCATGGATCAAGTTGTTCAATGGTGTCAAGTGGCTCTAATCGATGAACATAATATGATCCAAACCAAACCACTTAAGGGATGAGATAATATGATCTGGATTTTCTGATAACGCCCCGAATAACTAGATAGTACATACATGTCTTACATAGATAATATGTTGGTTTCAATTTTGAATGTACTTGTATGCAATGATTTTGAGTTAGAAATGGAGATCCCAAACATATTTTCATCTCACATGTATCTCTTCGTTTATATTCCAAATCATGGCGTACACTATTTGGGGAGTCGTATTTAAAATACGCTAGAAGGTATGTTGTAATATTTGTAACTTATAATTTTTGTACATTACTTGTAGAACTTGCAAGAAATCATTATTGTACCATGTCATTTGTATTGAAACCGGGATATAGTGCAATATTTTAAAGTTGTTTATATCATTATTGTACCATGTCATTTGTCTTGAAACTGGAATCTAGTGCAATATTTTGTATGTTTATCTAGTGTTTATATAGGACTAATTTGATTGTAGTAAAATAAAAAACATATTATATGCCCCTACTACTCAAACTATTTGTGATACTTTTCCAACAATTTATCTAGTTTTTAGGTTCAATATATAGAGTATGTTTTTATAGAATCCATGCACTTTATCCTTGTATTAGGATTATATGTAGTTACTGGGAACTATTAGTTTTGCATTTGTGTTGTTTGGGTTATGATTTTAATTCTTAACATGTATTTCAAGTGGATTATTCATAAATTGAAATTCTTTCTACAGAAACAATAAGTGAAAACTATAGTACATGCCTACAATTATCTCACCAACCCTTCAAACCCACAAGATAATATCCATGAGAAATCTGAGAATATATAGAATAAATCTCTCTCTCTCTCTCTCTCTCTCTCTCT
>SNQJ01S0019250.1:17396-30116 GCA_010110895.2 Picea sitchensis | reverse complement strand
ATCATTATTGTACCATGTCATTTGTCTTGAAACTGGAATCTAGTGCAATATTTTGTATGTTTATCTAGTGTTTATATAGGACTAATTTGATTGTAGTAAAATAAAAAACATATTATATGCCCCTACTACTCAAACTATTTGTGGTACTTTTCCAACAATTTATCTAGTTTTTAGGGTCAATATATAGAGTATGTTTTTATAGAATCCATGAACTTTATCCTTGTATTAGATTATATGTAGTTATTGGGAACTATTAGTTTTATATTTGTGTTGTTTGGGTTATGATTTTAATTGTTAACATGTATTTCAAGTGGATTATTCATAAACTGAAATTCTTTCTACAGAAATAATAAGTGAAAACTATAGTACATGCCTACAATTATCTCACCAACCCTTCAAACCCGCAAGATAATATCCATGAGAAATCTAAGAATATATAGAATAAATCTCTCTCTCTCTCTCTCTCTCTCTCTCTCTCTCTCTCTCTCTCTCTCATTAGCTTCGAGAGGAAAGGAATTCATATACCCTAACTTAACCATGTACTCACATGGAGAGGTATTGGCTCCCCACCTAAGATAGTTATCCTCCTCTCAAAGATGGATGGAAACCTCAATGGGTTAAGCTATAAAAATATTTCACTTATGGATGAGTCTCTTCTCTAAACCAAAAGATTCTTGTAACAACCACTAAGAGCCCCTAGTTTATATTGGGATTATTTTAGATGTTCTACAATGACATTCTCTTGGGATTTCCATGTAACTAGACACTACACCATTTGCATAAAAAATATTAAAATTATTAACGAAAAATATATCAAACTACCTACAATCTATCTATACAATGTTGTGCACACTATTTTTCCTTTACTTTTAATCATAATTTCTATAGAATATGTGGCGTCACAAACGTTACAATCTTCTATATACTAAATTTCTTAATTAGTTCAATAACATAGTTTAATTGAGATAGAAAAATCCTTTTAAATTTTGTTAAACTTCTCTTCCAATATACAATATGTAACATTCCAAAATATAATATCTTGGAGTTCTATAGTAAATTGTCTTTCACTTTTTCAACTTCACCTTATGAATCAACAATAGTTTTCAAAACCAAGTTACCAACAGACAATATGATTATGATTAGTAACAAACCTGAACACTTAAAGTGATATTTAAGTACAAATTTGGATTTGCATCACATCTCATAAATCTAGCTTATTTAAAATGACCATTGAACAAACCATACCAAACTCTTGGTTTTTGCTTTATCATATACAATGATTTTTATAATTTATAAATAAGTTTTTGTTTTCTAAGTTTCATGAATCCAAGTGGTTGCTCCATAAAGACTTCTTCATCAATCCTCCCATTAACAAAAATCACTTTTGATTTCTATAATTTATAAATAAGGTTTTGTTTTCTAAGTTTCATGAAGCCAAGTGGTTGCTCCATAAACTTTTTCATCAATCCTCCCATTAACAAAAATCACTTCTGACATCCATTTGATAAGTAATTAATCTAACCTATAATCTAATAGATAATATACAACTCTTATAGTTTTATCATTTTTTTATAAAAAAATCCTCAAAGTTAATGATGTCTTATTTTTTCAAGTTATCATTGAATAATTCCTAAATAACAAATCTTTTTAGAAAGCCTAGAAACTTTGTCTATTATTTTCCACAATTCAAACAATAAAACCATTATTTCCTCAATAATATAACAAAATTTATTTGGACTCCCAGTAATAGTTCATAAGCTCCAGTGATAGTTCATAAGCTCCTTTATTCTTCAAGGGCTTTTTTGGTGTATCTTCAATATTAACATTAAGCTCTTGAAGATACCCAAAAAAATCCCTTGAAGGATAAAGGAGATAAAAGAAAAACCCTTGAATAATGACTCGGAACTAAAAGAAACCTATAATTTTCCTATCTAAAGTTTCCTTTACAACATCAACAATTTTTAAAAGCAATAATTTATTTCTCTTTGTTCTAGGATTTCACAAGAAACTATCAATTGTTGTAATATGTCCACTCCAGACTCACACCCATGCCAAATTTGCTTCAATTTTTAATTGGATGGTAGGTTCTCTTTATTCCTTTTATGTTCACTCATATCACTGAGATTTATATTAAATGTATACACACATTTTTCATTCAATTAAACATATGTTTTCAAGTTACCACTTAATAATTCTTAAATAATAAATCCTTCTAGAAAAACTAGAAACTTTCTCTATTATTTCTCACAATTCAAACAATAGAACCATTATTTTCTCAATATAACAAAAAAAAATGGACTCCGAGTGATAGTTCCTAAACTCCTTTATTCTTCAAGGATTTTTCTGGTGCACCTTCAAGATTAACATTAGGTTTCTGGTGTATCTTCAAAATTAACATTAGACTCAACTAATGTTAATCTTGAAGATACACCAGAAAAAACCTTAAAGGATAAAAGAAAAACCTTTGAATAATGGCTCAAAACTAAAAGAAACCTATAATGCCTATCTAAAGTATCCTTTACAACATTAACCATTTTAAAAAACAATAAACTCTCTTTATTCTAGGATATAACAAGAAGCTATCAATTGTTATAATATGTCCACTCTAATAATATGTCCACTCTAGACTCACACCCATGCTACATTTGCTTCAATTATTTATTGGATGGTAGGTTCTCTTTATTCCTTTTATGTTTACTCATATCTAACATTTATAATAAATGTAAAAACACATTTTTCATTAAAATAAACATATTTTTTCAAGTTACCATTGAACAATTCTTAAATAACGAATCCTTCTAGAAAGCCTAGAAACTTTGTGTATTATTTCTCACAATTTAAACAATAGAACCATTATTTCCTTAATATAACAAAACAGTATGGACTCTAGTGATATTTCCTAAGCTCCTTTATCATTCAATGGTTTTCTCGTGTATCTTGAAGATTAACATTAGGTGAGCCTAATGTTAATCTTGAATATACACCAGAAAAAACCTTCGCCTAATGTTAATCTTGAATATATATCAGAAAAAACCCTCGCCTAATGTTAATCTTGAATATACACCAGAAAAACCATTGCCTAATGTTAATCTTGAAGATACACCAAAAAAAAACCTTGAAGGATGAAGGAGCTAAAATAAAAACCTTTGAATATTGGCTTAGAATTAAAAGAAACATATACTGCCTATCTAAAGCATCCATAAAATTCCATATTGATGCAAACCCCCACCACCTCCTAGGGCTTGCGCGACCTCCTGATCTAGGATCGTTCAAACTAAGGACTTGAATTACCTCTTGGGCCCTTGTTGAGCCCTCGAATACTTTACCATGGCCCTTTTTCCTTCACTCTATGTGCAAAGTCACATTCATGAGGGTCTTGTCACTCCAATGGAGAATTCCTCGTGACTTCGGGCCAAATTCGTAGGCTAAACCTTTAAACAGCGGAGACTCCGACACTTCGGAGCTTCGGGCTTCAGGAATTGCAGCTACAACACACAACAATCTTCCCAAACGCCAAATTCACAAATAGCTTAACAAAGGCGAAGATCAACGGCTCTCAGTACACACCGAGATCTATGGATGTTACGTAAAAATTCCCCTGTGGACAGGTGAATCTTCCCTTCGATTCTAGATCCCTAATACCAAGACAGAAAAACACAAATGGACACTA
Source organism: Picea sitchensis (assembly GCA_010110895.2). Classification (NCBI taxonomy): domain Eukaryota; kingdom Viridiplantae; phylum Streptophyta; class Pinopsida; order Pinales; family Pinaceae; genus Picea; species Picea sitchensis. The sequence continues at coordinate 26,446 of SNQJ01S0019250.1, read as the reverse complement.
ACATCCCTTTGAATTCAGTTTAACTAATCAGAAAGAGAGAGAGGGAGATAAAGTGTGATGCACCTTGTTTTGAAGTTTTCCTTGTTGCTTCTAATTCGAGTTCGATTTCCAAAATCATTAGCACAACTTTACACCTGCAATGCAATGGACAGTAAAGAGAAACAAATAACTCCTACTCTACAATATTAGATTAAATAAATCCATCTACAAAGATCGAAAGAACAGTAGACAAGCGCATAAAATGATACACAAGCTTGTAGGAAATAGGTCAAGTATATTGATGAGAACTTTAAAGAGATACTTAAAATCATGGATGGTGTTGCAGCAGCTTCTCCAAGTCCTCCTCGTCCAACCCCTTTCTCGAAATATCCACGATCAAAATGACAAGGCTTTTGTTGACTATTTTCCTCCTGTGTTCACCATGAGAAGGCCTCCATTTATAGGCTTTGAGAGGCCCAACCACCTTGGTTATATTTGGGATTAGTTGAGGATATGACTCCATCAGTTGTGATATCTCCCTTAGATGCATCCTAAGGATTATATTCGATCCAAACAACTTCGAATCATCCATATATGTCCTTAGAAAAAAAGGGTATTTTTCCCAAGATTTTCTCAACCAATTCAGCACTCCTTTACAGTGGACAACAGAGTGCTATAAATTTCACTACTAGATAGAAAAAAAGCGCTAGAGCTCCCTACATATGAGCAGGGGAGTGTTGATCTTCCAAAAATTTCCAAGATGATCATTTCTCATAGAAAAACACTTTGTTCCGACTATCAACTAATGGGGCTTCTTCTTCTAACATGTTCTAGGGGTCATATCAAGTGTTCTCATGGTGTCGTTCACGATGCGACACGTACGCGATGAAAATGTGACACTTACAACACTTAAGAAAAAAGTGTGACACTTACAACACTTACGAAAATGAAAATGTGGCATTATCGAAGTGAGTAAATTTTACATGTAACAGATTCCCCCACAAAGTGTGAAGTCGGAAAATGAAAGTTGATGGACGAAACACTTTGTAGATTCTTCAAAGAAAGGGTATGGAGTCAGGGAACCTAGTAGAATTTGCAGACAACCATCAAACAAATGTTAATACATGTTCCATTCCCAAGGCAGGCACACCTATGCTCGGGCTATAAATGACTCAAAGTATGGTTGCCAATAAATACACTGTGGATCCATGATTATATTGACTAAGGGTATGGCCACCAGTGATACAATGTGGATCCATACTTTTATGACATGAACTAATCGTAGCCACGCAAAATACACAGTGGACCTACGAGATGATAAGACATGGCCACATATCAATACAACATTGATCTATGTGACAACATAAGTATTATCATGCTCAAATGATTTCCTTCGCAGCCTAGGAAAAGCAGATGACATAATGAATTCTCAACCTAGGGTCTTCGTCCCAATTCCAATGTGGTACGAGTCTAGCCATGTGAATATATTTCTTGATGTCAAACATGGTAGAAACCACTTGATTATCGGTCATTGAGGTAAACCATTAACAAGTGCGAGAGAAATCACCATTGATGTCAATGACTCCCAAGGTACCCTAGTACAATCCAGAGAATGTGAATAAATGAGTTGAGGTCGAACATTTGTGGAATCATTCGATCAGAGGTCAATAATGTAAACCTATTGTTGAAAGAGAGGAGACCTGCCATTGAGGCATGCAATTCTGAAGGTACTAACTAGTTTCTAAGTCTAATTCCCAGATGATATGTTGAATTCAATAGGAAAAGACTCGTCAAAGGAGGGCCTTGATGTATCCCCAATAATCGACAAGAAACAAACACAGGAAAGTGATGATATATAGTGAATGAACACAAACTGACATGGGTATGGAAACTGGTAAATTTGTAGATGGTTGACTCTCGAGGTGGATAATTCCCTTGAACATCGAGGCACGATATGAGACTTGGCATCATAAACGCAGAGTGGACCAAAACATAATGCAGCGGGCATTGAGGCATTCTTTGGATGGATCAAAGGAGTGGAGAGACTCATAGGATTGGTTTGGTGTAAAGGTTTAGCGGATTATCCAAGTGTTCAGTGTGAAGGTAAAAAACAAGTGTCGTGTTCAAGGGAAACTGCAAGAGTTGTTTACAAAAGTTCTCAAGAAACTTGACCTGCTTCCTTCAATTTTTTCCCCCATCTAGATAGATGAGTACTTATTTTTAATTTAATGAGCTCGAGGAGGATAACACATGCTCGATACAACTCACCTTCGGTAAGTTCCTCTTCCTTTGTTTAACGAACTGGAAGAAGCAAGGGTTTGTTCCCATATGGGCCCTTCAATGTATATTTTAGCGAGTCCAAAGAAGGAAAACTCGATGGTTTTTCATGTTTAGAGAGTCTGAAAATAACTTAAAGGCGACTCTAGGGTTGTCCTTTTTCGTATTTTTAGTCTCTGAGGTTCGAAAAATAGATAAATTATTACTCAAAAGATGCCCTTTCGAACCTTTTAATGCGTGTGAAAGGAAGCAAGATCACTCATCAATCTTTTCATGTTTAGAGAGTCTAAAAAGAGCTTAAAGGAGACTCCAAGGGGTTCCTTTTTTATATAACCTTTACGAGTCCGAAAAATAAATAAAATTATACTCAATTACATTCTCATGTATTTGTGAGCATGAGAAAGAAAAAAGACCAAGATCATTGGTTATTACAAGGTCATAAAATAACTTGCTCAGATTCCTGTAAAATCAAGTTTTCTTGGGCACAAGACATTAGTAATTTCTCAAAAAAACAATAAAAACCCAAAAAAAGACTTTATATCAAATATCAAACTAGGTTGGAAATTCATTTTTACCATTTTTTTTTACCATTCTCCTCTGGTCCTTGGATTTTTACCTCTTTTGGAGCATTTTTCGAGCACCGATTGTGGGAGATGTGGGAAATTGTTTTTAGATCTGTCTGGACTAGGTTGGTTGTCTCTTCCTTCTCCTCCTTTTTCATGTTTTTTTACTGCATTTTAACATGTATTTTAGGTGTTCTAGGCTCCTTAGGAAGCCCTACAGCGTCGAACTGGATCAGCACTCCCTCAAGGCACTGAGGGGAGCGTTGATCGTGATTTCAATGCATTGGTGTATATGTCTACGGGGGACTAGTGCTCTCTAGGATGCTTTGAGGGAGCGTTGGGAGAAGAACTCAAAAATTCTTTGATTTTTACGCTAAAAAGAGGCAATTTTTTTCCATAAGGATTTAGCTAATGATAATTAATTGATGGTTTTGCAGGTTTCATCTATAGATAGCCATGATTGAGTGGAAAGAGTGTGAGCATGCGTTTGATGATATCTCTTCTCTCCAAGAACCTCAAGCGATAGTGGCCTTGCATAAATTTGGCTTTCTCAAATACTTCAAGCTTCAAAACATTAGAAAGGAAGTAGTATTGCTTGAGTACTTGATTGGTATATGGGATGATGCTAAGCAAGTGTTCCGAATAGGACCACATATGCTTGAAATTGAAATAAATAATGTATATTTGTTTATGGGGCTCTCGAGGAGAGGGCACCCATACTCTTGTCTGGACACCAGGCTACTCTGCAACCGATCGAAGCATGCGTTGTCAAGCATTCCATACCAGGGTCACGGTTGGTGGGAGGACGGATTGTGATAAAATACGTGAGTGATCTAGCACTTCGATCCGTTCTATTTTCCATCACCAAGTTGGCAGGGAGCAATGGTGCCCACTTGGATTCTAAATCATAGATATCTTATGCCATACAATTTTTGGAACTGAGATTGTTCAACTGGAGTGCAGGGTTCCTCAGGAACGTCAAAGAGAAAATATCCAAATGCAGGACTGGTAAACAGAAATAGTTTGGATATGGTTCTTTCTTGGTTTCATTTTTCTTAGATCATATTCCTCATATGCAGCCACAGGTTGCGATGATAGCACACCCCATGGTTGAGCCTCGTATGGAGAGGTGGACTAGTCTCTCCCCCATGTTGGGGAATGAGCCCTCCAATTTCATATTTACTATCGACTTCTTTATATGGTGGAGAAGGAAGTTAGTGGTGATTGAGAACTGCCCCTATGCTCAAGTAGATTTTAGAGGCAGTGTAAACTTAGTACTCCCTGGGGGCATACAGTGGGATGCATCAGGTACGAAAGATAACCATAACCCTTCTAACCAATATATATGTGTGTGTGTGTGTGTGTGTGTGTGTGTGTGTTTATGTACAACGAGGGATATAAACCATATCATTTTCATAACGCACACTGAGGTGTGTCACATACAGCGGATATGCCAGCATTGGGGCACCGTGGGGATGCACAGGTGGTAGCTGAGCACAAAGTCATAGTGAGAGGACTCTGGGAGGTAGAGAGAAAACTTCGAGGCTTGACGATGGGTGTACCTCCCTTAAGGAGGTGAGACGTGCTTTTACACTTGTAGCAACACACAGTTGGGGTATCTGAAGGCCTCAACCATTTACTACGACGGGTGGCATGAGCAGTAGTGTAATTTTTGGATCACAACGTGATATAGGAGGATGAGTAGAGTCCTCAGATATTTTGTAGTCCTTATGATGATGCTATGGGCATGAAGGCCCACGTTTTGCCTCATTATCTACTTTTGTATGATGTACTTAAAAACCTGTTTCTATCACACACACACACACACACACACACACACACACACACACACACACACACACACACATATATGAGTTTTATGGCTACCTATGTTGTATATTTGTGGTTTTATGTGATGGTTTTGTACATATGATTTATGTTTCAAATGTTTATCTATGCACAAGATACCAATCCAACATGTAATTTGATAATGAATCTGAAGTTGTATTGAGTTCTCTCGATATGTGTCTGTATTGGAGAAATTCAAATGATCTTTCGAGACGGTGAACCCTTATGTGGATACGTAGTAAAACTGAGTTTCTAACGGTGTACTCACAATTAAGTTGACGGACCATGAGTTGAGAGTCTATGTTGATGATCAATTGAGTTATACCTAGAGAGAAGGCTTCAGTTAAAATTTTGATGATGACATGATATTTTTCCATGTTATTGGCCATAGATCTGAGGCAAATTCCTCCTAAACTCACTAACTCGCCAGAGTGGTAGATGACTCAAGCTGCAGAAGCGATGTTCTGAGTGTGTTGACTAGCGCCATACACAAACCCGAAATAAATGGGAAAGGATGATATCATCAACGCATTCAATCACAAATCAAAGTATAAGCAGCTGAGGCAAAACTAGTGCACACAAAAGAAAAGATACACCAAATCAAGAGTATATAGTACAATAATGTACAAAGCACACATGTCAGATATTCTATGCATAGTACTTGAGGTAAATCCCATTCCAGGGCTCACAGAGAGATATTCCATCGTAGTCTACTAACTCGTAGGTGCCTTTGTGTAGCACTCGTTTTATGATTTAAGGCCCATGAAACATGGGTTCTAACTTTCCTACCCCCAGTTTGTCATGATATTTATCATAGACTAGGACTAGATCTCCTTCTGCAAAATAACAAGGTTGGACGAATTTATCATATTGATTTTTCATTCGTTTTTTATACATCTCGTTGATGAGAGCAGAATCACGACGGTTTTTGTCCAACTTGGTTAAGTATAGGAATCGTCCCTCTTCAGCATAAGTGTGAGGTAGGAATTCTATGGTAAGTTTTAATGAGGGGATCTCACATTCGATTGGTAACACTGCTTCTATTCCATATTCCAGCTGGAATGGCGTGAATCCAGTTGCATTTTTCACTGAAGTTCGATAGGCCCATATTGCATAGAAGAGTTGCAAGTGCCAAGAGGCTTTGTTTTCTCCCACCATGCATTACAACATGGGCTTTAGGAATTTTTTGATGGCTTCAACTTGTCCATTTTCCTGAGGATAGTAGGGGGATGAGTTTTCATGGTGAAAACCCAGCTTGGTGTGCAATTCACTCGTCATATGGTTCTGGAAATGTGATCCATGATCAGTTACAATAGCTTGCAGGACACCAAATCGAGTGATGATGTGGTTAAACACGAAGAGTGTTGTAGTGTGGTCATCATTAAGGAATGTAGGCATAGCCTCAGTACATTTAGTGAAATAATCAAATACAACGATGATATAATTGTGCCCCCCGACTAAGGTAGGATTACATTTCATAAATCGATGCCCCATTTTGCAAAGGGTCTAACGGAAACAATGGGATGCAGAAGAGTGGGTTGGGTGCATGTTTTCTTATGAAAGATTTGACAGGGTGGGAATTTTTTAACGTTCATGATGCAATCTTTGAATATAGAAGGAAAAAAATAACCGGCACATAAGATTTTTTGGGATGTAGCCATCTTAGAAAGATGACCACCACAAGCTCCAAGGTGACAAACATTTAAAACTCACTCAGCCTCATCATGGGTTAAACAACATCGTAGGACAGTATCAATGCCATGGCGGTACAATGTGTCGCCAATGATGAGGTAGTGTTTTGAGTGGTGGCGAATGCGACATCGTTCATCACATGAAATGTTGAGCTGAAAACATTGGCTTTGGAGATAGAGAAGGATATCTTCATACCAAGGATCAGACGTACTAATGAAAAACATGGATTCCCTAGGAAGAGAATCACTGGCCTCATTATCCTCATCACTATGGGGAAGATCGCAAATCAATTCCGCAAAAACCAATGATTTCTTAGCTTTTGATTTGGAAAACTCGAGATCGAACTCTTGGAGAATAAGGATCCATTTAGAATATTTCCCCCCAAGTAATTGACGATTCACAATGTGGTACATAGGATTCGAGTCAGTAATGACCGTGGTAGTGCGTAATAGAATTTAATGGCGAAATATCTGGACGGAAATAATTGTGTCCAAAGCCAAATTTTCGACATGTGAATATCGAAGTTCGAGACCTGATAGACTCTTACTTAGATAGTAGATCACATGTTCATTGTTGTCATCATCCTCTTGTACTAACACCGTAGCAATAGTGGAAGTAGAGGTAGCCAAATAAAGGATATAGTATTTTTCATAATTAAGTGGGTGCAAAATAGGTGTGTTTGTTAAGGCATGCTTAAGAGCATCGAATGAGCGTTGAGAAATTTCATCCCAGATGAAAGGGGTGTCTTTCTATAGAAATATCATAAATCCTTTAGTGATTTTGGTGTAATTGAAAATGAAGCAACGAAGAAAGTTTTCCTTCCCTTGCAAACTTTGCAGTTGGGTCAGATTGTTAGGAGGAGGTAAAGCTAGAATGGCTTTGACTTTTAAGGGATCCACCCTAATCCCATCTTTGGAGACTACGAATCCGAGGAGTCTCCCTAATTCAAAAGCGAAGATGCATTTATGGTGGTTGAAATGGATGTTTTAAAACCGGCATCGAAGAAAGACGGCTCGTAGGTGACCAATGTGGTCTCGTCGATGAGATGAGTGAGCGGGAAAGTCATCAAGGTAAGGTTCAACAATATGTTTGATATCGTGAAATGCATACGACATGGCCCGCTGAAAAGTAGATCTGGCATTTTTAAGGCCAAAAAGTTATTTCTGATAAGTGAAAGTCCCCCAAGGGCAGATGAAGGTTGTTTTATGTTGATAATCTGGTATAATGTCAATCTGGTTATATCTAGAAAATCCATCCATAAAAGAGAAAATGACGCTTTCGTCTCAATTATCGATAATTTGGTCGATAAAGGGTGTAGGGTAATTGTCCTTGGGACAAGCCTTATTAAGATCCCGATAATCGACGCAAACATGAATGTTCCCTTAATTCTTTGCGACCGGAATGATGTTGGAAACCCATTCGGTCAGAGGGACGAGATAAATAAAACCATAATTTAATAGTTTTTCGACTTCTTCCTTTTATGGCCACGGTTTTCTTAGGATGAATTGGGCAAAGTTTTTGTCTTACAGGTTTAAATCCTAGGTAAGTCTTGATTTTATGCACAATGATCGATGGATCAATCCTTGGAATTTCTTCATAACTCCAAGAAAAGATATCGAGGAATTCCTTGAACAAGGCAGTGTAAGTTTCAACCTCTTCAGTTGAACAATTGGCACCTACCTATATGTTTTCCACAATACCTTCTTTGATTGATATGTAGACAGTAATTGTAGAAGAGATGTTTCCCAAGTTCCCCTCGGAGATGGTATATTGAGTGAGTATTGGAGATTGGGGACAGTTGACGATATATCTAGGAAATATGGAGGATATATATTTCTCAATGTCATCCAAACTCGGAAGAAAGGATGAACGATGGTGGTTGTAATCCCATGGTACCTCCTCGATACTAATAATTTCCATAATAGATTCGTCCGATGAAAAAATATGTAGGATGTAATTGAAAGTAGAGGATAGGGAATCTAACCAGGAGGGTAGTGAATAAGTCGTAGATGCCAGCAGATGTTGGTCGTCCGGTGAAGGAGAGGAAAAATATATGGCGTTGTATTCAGCCTCTGCAGGACTAAGTGGAATGGTGTCACCTAGTGCATCAAATTCTAAAGGACTAGGAACAATCCATAAATCAAATGATTCGTAGGATTTATGTTCCATAGTCGATATCATATTGATCGTTGCGATATGTTGCATAGTGGGAGGAAAAGGTGCAGGAAAGGTACCCATAAGAAAAGATTATTTTAAGAGACCCACTCCAACACTTTCATAAGTGATCTTTGAATCTCCCAGAAAAGTAATGTTGTTGGTTGTTTGAGTGCGAGCATCGGGGGTGCAATAATCTAACTGATCGATGGTCACAATTTTACCTTGATGGGGAAAATAGACACATCTAAATGTTAATGTTTATTCCATTATTATAGTTCTTTGCATTTCATAAAGATAAGAGAATAATAAGAACAAGATCACTGATAAATACACATCCACAAGAGACACAGCATTTATCCTGGGAAACCCTCTAGGGGAAGAAAACCCAGCTAAAATTTCCTTATCATAAATAGCTTATACAATGTTCAAGAGATAACTCAACCAATACAGAAAATGTCCTCCTCAAGAGATGCGCCACCCTTCTTCTCCTCTCACCAACTTGTAATTGCAACTTGCCTCATAAGAGAATGAGCA
>SNQJ01S0019249.1:32672-65921 GCA_010110895.2 Picea sitchensis | reverse complement strand
TGTTGGGAAAAGAAACTATCATTCACACAAATCATCAACCATTGCAATACTTACAATCACAAACAAAACTACAACAAGCAAGGCACTTCAGATGGATGGGTTTTCTACAACAATTCCACTTGGTTATAAGGTATAAAAAAGGCATTTAAAACAAAGTTGATGATATTATTTCTAGGCCTATTGTTAGTGCTTCAATTATTCTTAATCATAATTCTATCATGCATGAGAGTTATGTTGAACAATATGCTTTAGATGTTGATTTTAAAGAGGTTTATGCAACTTTGTGTCATTCTAACCAAGTTGAGGAATTGGATTACCATGTGCATGATAAACTTTTGTATCATCTTGGCAAGATATGTATTCCACAAGGTGAAAGAGTCAACATCGTAAAGGAAACACATTCTTCTCTTAGTGTTGGCCACTTTGGCGTAGGTAAGACAATGGCTAATTTGCAAAGGTATTGCTATTAGCCTAAAATGAATGAAAGTGTTTCAAGATATGTAAGAGGATATTATTTATGTGCTACAAGCAAGCCTAACAATAGAAAGTTGGGTTTGTATACTCCACTTCTGGTTCCTTCTCATCTTTGGGAAAGCATTTCCATGGACTTTGTAGGAGGTCTACCTATGTATAAAAAGAATCATGATTATATTTATGTTATGGTTGACCATTTCAACAAAATTTGTATTTTGATGCCTTGTAAGAAGCAGTTTACAGCTGAGAAAATGACACAAACGTTCTTTCAGCATGTTTGGGTGCATTTTGGGTTTCCTAAATCCATTATTTATGATTGATATTCTCGATTTATTGGGAACTTTTGGTCAAGTTTATGGGCACTCATGGACACCAAACTGAAAAAGAGCACATTTTTTCATCCACAAACTGATGGTCAAATAGAAGTGGTTAATAGAACAATAGTGCATCTTCTTCGTGGTTATTCCAGCAAGCATCCTAAGCTTTGGGATGATCACCTACACTACATTCAACATGCTTACGACCACGCTAAGCACTCTTCAACTCAAACATCTCCATTTGAGGCGTGTTTTGGTTATTTGCCAAAATCTCCTTTAGATTTATCTTTGGGAAAAACATTGCTATTGATGGTTAATATGACATTGATATGGAAAAGAAGTTCATTGAACAAATTCAATTGGTGCATCAAATGGTACAAGAACAATTGGAAAAGACCCAAGCCAAGTACAACACAAGACATGACAAGCATCGTGTTGATCATAGTTTCCAAGTTGGAGATGAAGTGTGGCTTTACATTAGCAAAGAGAGGCTTAAAGGAGAAGGTAAAAAACTAAAACCAATTATATATGGACCTTTCAAGATTCTTGAAAATATTGGTAACAATGCCTTTCATTTGGATTTGCCTCCTTATATGCAAATGTATACAGTTGTCAATCTTGAGAATTTGAGATTATACGAGACTCCTTTGATTGATGATCAAGGAGAGCATGTTCAGATTCCTTGTATAGATGATTTCTCACCAGAATATCTTTCAGAACTAGATGAAGACACAATCCTTGATAGGAGGATGAGAACTTCAAAATGAGGGAATGTGGAATACCTTCAAGTTGGTGTTAAAGGCACAAATCCAAGCAAGGCCAAGTGGATTGAGGTTGGAAAGGTGAGAGAACTGTACCCTTATCTTCAAATTAACTGAAAGTAGTCTTTCGGAGGTCCAAAAGCTTCCCAATGGGGAGGAGTGATCCAGAGGATCAAAATATGCTCAAAAATCAAAGTGTTCGAAATTGCTTCAAAATGGACTTGTGCGTAGGCCTTGTCCTGAAGATCCCAACACAACTTGAATAGGTTCAAACGAACATCGTATGAATGAGATATTGTGTTCTGTCCACTTTGCCAAACTGACAAAATTTTGTTGACTATACAGTCCGTATAGTGCTGACGTGGCATGGTCGTACTACTGATGTGGAATGTCCATACAGAGTGATGATGTGGCATGTCTATACTTCTAATGTGGCAGGTTATCATACTGACATGTGGTAATTTCTCATACTGACACGTGGCAAGGTGACGTGGATTGTTGACTGGGCAGATGTGTTGACGTGGCATGGTATCGTACTAACACATGGCAGGTGTTGACTGTAAAGTGATGATATGGCAGGTTTATGTGGAATTTTACATGGACCAATGTATGGTCAACACATGGCATTGAGAAAGCGAATGGGAATGTGCCACATTGCCCAGCCAGGGGCCACCACATGGCACCCCATTATTGGTTTAAGTGGTAAAATTTATGTGAAGTCTGTGGGGATCGAACTCAGGACCTTCACCAAGGATGGGATCTCCGCGCAAGTTGAGCTACCATCCTACATGCCTTTTGTTTCTTGCCACTATATGGCTTTATAAATATTAAATTTTCCATACACTATAGTTTGGCGGAGTCCAGGTCGGGGCTTAGCCCCAACCCTTGGTTGTGGCCATACCCTAAGACCTTACCACAAACACTAGCATGGGAAACTCTCCATCTTTTATCCCATGGTCACACTGCCCTTTACCACATGACCATGACATGGACCTACCAACGGTTAGGCCAATCAGGTACTACTTTTGCGGTCAGTGCTTGGCCACATGGGCCACGCGACCACTACCTCTGCCGGGAAAAGGAGCCAGTGCACTAATGGTGCGACATTTTGCCAGAATTTGCGAGAAGGTGCGCATGCTAGGTTTCTGGCACGGGAAATTCCCTTGAGCCAGGTTCAGTCAGTCTGGGTGTGTTTTGGTGAGAAGAGACAACAAAGAATTGGGAGAAACTTCCAGGGAGTGATTCCAACTCAGTTTTTGGCCAAACCAAGTGTAGGAAGAGCCCAACTAGGGGTTTTTGGACATTTTGGAGCCATTGAAGCCATCCATTTCTCATTTTGAGCATTATAAAGAACTAATTTTGACACTTTGAGCATTATGATCCATTGGACGCTAGACCAGGAGATGTAGCCCAAGAGAAGGGTGAACTCCTTTATCATTTTGTTGTGTTAATGTGTGTATTTTGATTGTTGTTTATGATTGTTTATGCTTCTCATGATTACGTAAAAAAAATCATTAATATTTATGTGTTTGTAACTTGATCCTATTACCAAGTGCATATCATTTCACTTGCAATTTTAAAGAGATTCAAGCCTTTTCATTTTCAGATCAGATAGTCTCCCACTATTTGTGGTTGAGAAACAATATTACTTGCATCTAAAGGTTCAATGGAATTAGTTGTTAAATCAATATTTGCTATTGATTTTTTTCTTTATGTTCATCACTAATTGTTTCCTTGTGATTTTGAACAAGAAAAGAAAAATGATCAATCAAGTCTTCTTTAGAGGGTAAGTCATCAAGATGAAATCTATAACAAAGTAACACAAAACTATTAGAAAAATCATTAACAGTTTCATTTTCATTTAAAGAGAAACTATTTAATTCTGAGCACAATTCCTTATAACAATAATTATGATGAGCCAATAAGAACACCTTCATAAAATGGTCCCAAGAGTGAATAGGCTTAGTTGGTAACATCTTGTACCACTCTCTAATCCTTCCCTGAAATGTAAGAGTAAACAACCTGCAAATTTTATTGTCATTAATAATGTCAAAATATTTTCATTTAATCATAAAATCACAAATATGATCAACAACGAAAATTTTACTCTCAAGGTCAAATTTCAAGCTAGACAAGGATTCAAGTTGTTTTTTGGGTATGTACCTGGTAGGCCTGGATGAGCTAAAAGCATGACCCAAAGTAGGAATGTACAAATGAGTCATGATTAGTTAAAGAACCTTTAAAATAAGACTCGAAATAGATAATCCATCTGTGGCTCTCCTTCTAGTGCCAAAAATGTTGATGGCCAAAATTAACCATGTTCAACATTATAAGGAGATCACTCGGTCAGGGTCCCAATTAGACCCTTTTTTTGTTTTGGATAGTGATTCTGACTGGTTCTATGGGTCTCCAGTTACCCTTTTTGTAAGACTAGCCTAATCTAATGTTAATCTAATTAGGACTATTCTATATATATAAAGATATATACACAACCTTATATCCGTTAATGTATATTGTTACCTGTTTTTATCAACAGACATAAGAAAATGGATTACTCTCTTGCAGCATGCTTGCAAGAAAGTAACCCTAAGGTTGACACAAGGGGTCAGCTACGCCACACTGGATCTTCTCCTACAAAAGAAGACTTTATGAACTTAAATGCAAATGCAGTTTTAATCTAGGATACAAGCGACAATGAAAAACCTATCTTAACCAGGAAAAGGATAACCTTACTCATGATCAAGAGCAAGAGTATCTAATAAAAAGAGGGAAGAAATGCAATTCTAATTGGGATTAATATGGACCTGCAAATCATCAAAATGGTTCAAGGATTCATAGGTCGTTAAAGTGAATATACACTGAAATAATTCTCACAAATAGTTATCAAAAGAAGTCATGTATATACCCAAACACAATCATGTAAAATGATTAGCTTGAATATCATCTCTTCGGTGAAAATCATTTTCTCTAACATCTACGAGTGGGTAAATCTTGTTCATGTGATAACCTCCTTGATCCGGATAAGCTCCAAGTTATTGAAATCCACACGATCTTCTGCGACCTATGTGCTCATTAACTCCTTCAATATCCAGCATTCGTTGTTATTTAGTTAGTTTTTTTAAAGAGATCATTGAGATCTACTACCATCCAACGATGCTTTTCTAAGGTGACACGTCCTTAGTTTTACCAAAAATCTTTATTTCTTGTGATAGTTAGTGAAGCGATCTTCAACATTTTGATTGCGTGGCATAAATGTGGCATTATAGATATTAATCATTTATCAGAAAAATCGCTTTCATTTGGTCATCTTATCACTATTTCTCACAAAAGATTACGATAATTCTTCTTTAACCATGAAGTATTTGTTTGATTTTTTCCCTTTTGAGCAAATAATTCAATTCGTTATATGAGTTGCAGTGACCAAATAAAAAGTACCTAAGAGCCTTATATACATGAAATGTTTTGTCTTATCCTTTATTAAATTTAAAATTATTTTCTCCATAAAAGTTTTATAATAGACACACATCACGATGTGGAGCCTCTTTTCAAAAAGATTATAGGATAAATTATTCACCAAATTTTTCTTTTATTGTTTTTGTTTTGGTCTAGTATAGAAAGAAAATAATTTAATTAAAAGTTATTATGGTATTAATCAAATTAACCAAATTGAAAGTTTAAAATGTCTTATTAGTCCCTGTCGTAGGTATAGAGGGACTATAACTATCGATAATGCGTTGATTACATATTAGTTTGTCCTTTGACCTGAAATATTTGCACAATACCTATTGTTGGAGCTATAGAATTAAAAGCATATATTTTTATATAATAAAAAGTAACATATATGTACTGATCTGATTGGATAAGAGATTGGAGGTCTTATTGCCAGCTTCGCTATTCCCAATGTACTATATGGTAACATATCCAAACTTTTTCTCGTAGAGAGTATGTTTTAATCATATATTTTTCATGTATATTGCTTTAAGGTCGATTAATGCTAGCATTAGTTCGAATTTTTGTATTAGCATTTTCTGCTACTCGAATATATCCGTAAGTTTTGATATGTACTAAGCAAATTGAAATGTTTTGATATCCAAGCTTTGTAGTGATTAAGAATTCCAAAGTTTATAGCGTCTTTGGCGGATGTATATTTCTTGAAATGTATTGACACTTATTCTGAGATGCCTCAATACGCATGACAACGTAAATGTTTACATGACACGACATCCTCCAACACCTCTGACAGCTTAAATGTTTGCATATCGCAAGGTCCTTAGACAGACTGAGAGTCTTAAATGTTTATGTAAATACAGTTCTTGGAGTACAATTTTCCTTGAAATTTTCTAAACAGTTGCAGTGAATTTGCACAGTCTTCAATAGCCATTGTATGTTTCATCCTTGTTCTGCCATTGAGGCTACATACATTGTTTACTGGTTCGGTGAGTGCTTCTTTTTCATTGGTGTGTTGGTTGTTTCCATTGTATGTTTCATCCTTGTAATCGTTGAAGCTACATACATTGTTTACTGGTTTAGTGAGTGGTTCTTCATTGTTGGTTTCTTTGTTGTTGCTTGTAGTTGTTTCGCTCGCGATTCGACCTGCGCTTCTTCATTTCATCGTTTCGGAGTAAGTTTGGATGCCATAGTTTCATTTTGTACTCCTTGTGTGTTGTTCAGTGTTTGCAGTTTGCAAGTAAGAATGTTTGTATTCCTTTTCTGCTTGGGCTGCAGTTTCGTGATCGTTGGAGATACATATGTTGTTCACTGGCTTGAAGGTTCTTGTTGGTTCTTGGGTTGCTCGTTCTGTTTGTTTGGTTGGGGTTTGTGCTTTGGGGTCCTGGGGGTGCATTTTGGCCTCTTCGTTCTTTCTCGTTGGTTTGGTCCTTGTTGGTTTCTTTTGTTTGATTCGGCCTTATAGGGTTGGGGTGCAGTGGTGGTGGTTGGAGCTTTTATTTTTTCTTTTTTTTTGGATTATTATTGTTTTTTTGGGGCGCTTTACGGTGTTCATCCCCTGCACCCACTAGTTGATATGCAGTTGTGTTATTTTCTATGTCGGTCGAGGCCGATATATGTTATTCTGTGAGATTTTCCTGGTGCTCGAGTCTTGCCATGAAAGAAAATAGTTGCATGCTATATTGTTCGAGGATTACATGTGACGTTACAATATTCGTTGTTTTTTTTCTTAATAAAGCATATATATGCAGGCTACATTTATAAACCATGTATGGTTAGAGGTGCGTATATGACATGACATGTTCTTTCTCCTCTACATAGACTGGTGTGTGCATGATACAATTTGTGTTGTGCTTGAGATATGATATGTGCAACAAAGATTCTGCAAGATTATATTTTCATGACTAGAAGCATGTCTGGGTAGTTTGCCACGGAAAACTGAGAACTTGTATCGTGGGCACAACAATCTATGTAGAGGATAAAGAGCATGGTTAAAGGGCATGTCTGGATAAATTGTCAGGGAAAAGAAGATTTTGTTTAGATGCAACCATGCAATTGTGTGATATTTTGTGCCTTGTAATATATTTTGTCCAGGGAAAAAAAATCTACACGTCTACAACCATGGATAGAGAAGTGGAAAGGTTCATGTTTCTGCCTTTGTAGACTCTTCGTTTAGTCAGTTTTTCCGTATGTACATATTGTTTGTTCTCCAATGAATACCAACTTCCATTGATGTTCATTAAATTTTGTGGGTTCCCACATTGAAACAAACAGAGTAGTTAGAGAAAAGGAGGGAGTGTTGAGTGCATCGGATGAAGAGGATATAGAAAGGTGCATGCTTGTACTGTTGTTTCATATTGCGTTGTTTTGTATTTCATTTATGGTATGTATATGTGTTAATCTAGTTATGTGCCTTCCTACATGGTAAGCTATCTTGGTTACATATGTTCCTGCATATTAAACTAGTTCATGTATGTTGTGTTTGTGCTACATTGTTGCATTTAAACAAACATAATGGTTGGACAGGACGAAGGACTCTTTGGTGTGTAAATAGACCTGTTTCTTTTTCTTTTAGGTGTTTGTTTTCATACTAACTTTCCTTCGTGTTGATTTCATCTTCAGCGTTGCTACCTTGGAAAAAACAGGTTGCTTGGACATGGAGATGAATTATTTTGTGCAGGAGCATAGGGTTCTGTGGTACAATATTCTAAAAGGTAAACCAAGTGTGTCGATAAATTAAATATACAAATCGGGTAGGATTATATAGTATTAGAATTGAAAACGATGACTTCGCAGTAATGGGCCTTTCTGCGCTCCCTGTTTCTCGTTTTTCCATTTTCTATTATCCCTTTTGTTTTCTAATTCATCTGCTTAGTGTGGTTTCCGAAAATTCCTTCGTGCGTCGGTTGGCGGACTAACAGATTGACATATGTGGTCCTACTTCTACCTTATTCCATAGTTACCCACTTTCTCAATTGCGGGTACCAGGTTGGCAGGTTGAAGATTGCTCCCCTGGGTTCCGGGGGTCTGCGATATACAGATTGGACATGGTGGCCCGCGGTCACGCCCTATTTATTGTTAAACATTTCTCTAGTTAAAAAATTAAGATGCATACAGTTTTACGGTTCTTTGTTCTTTCCGATGGACAATATACAATGCATATATTTGTTTAGTCCTGATGTTCATTTGCACATGCTTGTATCAGAAAAAGTTGGACTGGTGACATGGCCATGAGCAGTCAGTCATCCCAAACATTGGCAGATCGGCAAGGCCAAAGGTAAAGATGTATATGCTCTTCTCTTACCATGTTTACTAAGGAAATTTCATGGGCTATATATTGATCTATGGCATGGCGAATATGTTGATGCCATCTGCAATACATGGTTTGCAACTCACAAGAAGTATCAACAAGTACAAGTGAGACACCGAACGTGCTGCATGTTCCACAGACTAAGAGGTGTGGTTGTGAAACTGTGGCTCCATAGTTCATCAAAACTATGCATGTACTTCTAGAATACTACCATTCAATTTAGTTTTCCTGTTCAAAAAATGTCATCAGGTCTAGAGTTGTGACATCCAAAGTATTGTCAATAGAGGGATTGAACAACCGCCAAACTGGATAGGTGTTCGTTGAGGACATAATGGTTGTCAATACCACCTACTTGGACAAGGAAAACAAAAGTAGATCCATTATGTGTGATGATATGACAGACAAGGATGCCATGATGACAGTGACACTGACCGTTCCTCCACAACTTGTCCAGAAACATGCAAAAAAGATATTGTCGCGTAATAGGATATCCATTACAAATTTTAATATATTGCCCAAAACAATATATGACCGTGGTGATTGTGGTCGAATTATTTCACTCAACGAAGCAAGCATTGTGGAAAAAAATCCTGCTATTTGTTCAGAATATCGCTTCCTCCCAGACTCGACTATCAACTAGCTTGCATAGAGTAGTGATATTTACCCAATGGGAACGATTGGGGCTATTGTGACACTGGCGAGAAAATTTGGGTCGCTACACATTCTCCATATAAAGGATGGAGATTTGGATAGCGACAAGGCAATGGTACCTCTTTTCATATTCAGTTTTGTTCTTTACTTTTGCGTCTGCATGTATGCCGAATAAGTTACACAAATCTTGCACTGTTCCATGTTGCAACTACAATTGTTTGACACGTATTCAGATTTGTTTTCATTAATGGAACAACAATTTCATAGAGGGTAGATTCCACTTATGTTGTTCAAAAATATAACAAAGAAGAAGGATGCTAGAAAAAGGATCTTTCAAACAACCCAGGCAATGTTTGTAACAGAGTTGCGAGCAGATATAGTAAAGGATTTGGAGAAACTAGCTAGTTCTACAATTGTTGTGCATATACATTCACAAAATCATCCTCACTTTGCTTATATAAATAGCCTTCNCAATGTATTAATACATTTTCTCTTGTTCCCAGATTGAAGGTATTTTAGTTGCAGCCAATGTGTACTCGACCCCCTTTGAGCCTGTATGTGCATATGCCATTCTCCTACTTCTTCCTCCGCTTTGATAAGTGATGATATGATTGATTGTTTGCGATGCGGTGAAAAATGTCCATATATTTATGGACATTGTGTCAATGGTGTTACCTGAACTGTGGGAAACACAACCGTGCATTGTATGGTTAGGAAGCCTCTGTTACAAAATGTTCTTTTTAAGTTTGCAGAGTTGTCGTATGAAACATATCTACAGAAAAAGGCAAGCAGTGTCTACATGTTGCAGTAGCTTCGGATACAAAGAAAATTCACCTTAAATGAGGACAATGCAATTTTTCATATCTGCTGAAGAAGGGGGGGGAAAAAATTATATCAAACTTTGGGAGGAAATGAAAATACCTCATGTCTCTCTCTAATATATGTTCAACATCTAGATGAAATTTTGTTTCAAGAGAAAATGAATGCGATGACGTCTTTTCTTTGTATATCAAATTGTTTGGTGCAAAGGTCAATGGGTTCTGCTCTATGGAACCTTTTGGGAACTTTCTTGCGGGATGTTCAAAGTATGGTTGGTTCTTGGTTATCTTCTTTGTCTATAAATTTGTATACCGTGGAACTCCATCTGTTCTTTGGAGGACACGGAACAATATAATTGATTCTTTTTAGACAGCTGGCATGCAGATCCACCTGATAATTCCTACGTCACTATGACACAAATGTACTATGTTACTTGCTTTAGCAGATTTCCTTGATCGATGAACTTGATCAAATTATTTTTCTAAAATAATTTGTAATCAATGAATATATATTGTGCGAAGTGGAAT
This sequence comes from Picea sitchensis, assembly GCA_010110895.2. Taxonomy (NCBI): domain Eukaryota; kingdom Viridiplantae; phylum Streptophyta; class Pinopsida; order Pinales; family Pinaceae; genus Picea; species Picea sitchensis. Next base: position 55,615 of record SNQJ01S0019249.1, on the reverse strand, counting down.
TGTCCTATCATACCAAAAAGAGGCTGTTAAAATTCAAATTGGTCATTGTTTTGGAATTTCTGCTTATTCGATGAACTTGGTAAAATTAATATCCTGGAATAATTTGAAATCAACGAATATATACCATGAGGAGTGAAATTGTGTTATCATATGAACAAAAGGGCCTTAAAATTCAAATTGGTCCTTCTTATGCTTACGGTGATAGAATCTTAAAAAAAAATTATTTTGTTTCCTTCATTTTTTTTAAAATAAGCGATTTAACATCCTTTAATAATTTAATGTAATTCAATTGTACAATAACAATAGTTGATATTAATATTTTTGTACTTGAAAATCATGTTTTCAAATAAAGTTAGATAGGATGAGGATCGTTAAACAATTGCAATATTGAACTCGCCCGATGTGGAGTCAGCAAGTCCACCTGTCAATTTGTATATCGCGGAACTCTGAGTGATATTTGCAGGACACGGAACAAAAGAGGCTCAAATTTTACCCAGCCAGGCTGAGAACCCACGATCCAAAAAGTGCCCAAGTATGGAACGAGGGATCCGCATATGCTCTATAAAATATCTTGTCCATACTTTCTAAAAGTACATGTTTACTATGTATTTCTCGTTTGTCGGAAAACTTTAATATCAGTCGCCCGACCAGACTGTACAAACTTTCTCGTCTAATTAAATTCTACAATATCAAAAATTATTATTAATAATTTAGTATTGAAAATAATGTTTTTAGATATGTTAGATAGTTGATAGGGATTAGCATCTGTAAACAATGGAAAAGTTGAACCTGCCAACCCTCAAGTCCATTTGTCAATATGTATATCGCGGAACTCCGAGTGGTATTCGAAGGAAAAGGAACAATGAAACTACAATGTTGAGCCACGCAACCCATAGGTCCATTTGTCAATTTGTATATCGCAGAGTTTTGGGTGGTGTTTGTATAGCGCGGAACAATAGAGGTCCAATTTTCAGCCCACAAGCCCCAGAGACCCGATCAAAAAAATTCGCTAAATATGAAATTCATACGAGATCGCTACGGGACAATAAATGTTCAGGCAACTAGCCCGAGTCCACCTGTCAATTTGTATATCGCGAAAGTCTGGGTTCTATTTGTAGGAGACAGAATAATAGAGACTTTATTTTCAGCCTACCAGGTCGCCAACCCTCGATCCAAAAACTGCCCTAGTATGGAATCAGGGATCTGCATATGTTGTATAAAATCTCATTCCATACTTTATATAGAGACTATGTCCATAAGTCCACGTATAAATTTGTATATCACAGAAGTCTAGGTGTTGTTTGTAGGAAACGGAAGAATAGATACTTAATTTTCATCCCACTAAGTCACGAAGACTCCATCAAAAAAGTGCCCAAGTATGGAATGAGGGATCCGCATATGTTCTAGAACAATGTGTTTGTACAGTGCTGAACAGTAGAGCCCCAATTTTCAGCCCGCCAACTCCAGAGCCTCCGATCAAAAGAAATCGCTAAATATGAAATTCATACGGGATCGCTACGAGACAATAAAAGTGCAATGTTCAGCCAACTAGCCCGAGTCCACCTATCAATTTGTATATTGCGGAAGTCTAGATGCTATTTGTAGCAGACGGAACAATGGAGACTCTATTTTCATCCCGCCAGGCCATGAACCTGCGATCCAAAAAATGCCTAAGTATGTAATGAGGGATCCGCATATGCTGTATAAAATCTCATTCCATACTTTATATATACTATGTCCACAAGTCAGTGTGTCAATTTGTATATCGCGGAAGTCTAGGTGCTATTTGTAGGAGAGAGAACAATAGAGACTCTATTTTCGGCCCACCAGGCTATGAACTCGCAATCCAAAAACTGCCTAAGTATTGAATGAAGGATCCGCATATGCTGTATAAAATCTCATTCCATACTTTATATAGAGACTATGTCCACAAGTCCGCGTGTCAATTTGTATATCTCGGAAGACTAGGTGCTATTTGTAGGACACTGAACAATAGATACTTAATTTTCAGCTCGCCAGGTTGCAAACCCGCGATCGAAAAAATGCCCAAGTATAGAATAAGGGATCCACATATGTTCTAGAACAATGTGTTTGTACAACGTCGAACAATAGAGCCCCAATTTTCAGCCCGAGAGCCCCCGATCAAAAAATATTGCTAAATATGAAATTCATATGGGATTGCTATGGGACAATACAAGTGCAATGTTCAGCCAAGCAGCCTAAGTCCACCTGTCAATTTGTATATCATGGAAGTCTGGATGCTATTTGTAGGAGAGGGAATAATAGACTCTATTTTCAGCCCACTAGGCCACGAACCCGTGATCCAAAAACTGCCTAAGCATGGAATGAGGGACCCGCATATGCTGTATAAAATCTCATCCCATACTTTATATGGAGACTATGTCCATAAGTCCGCGTGTAAATTTTTATATCGCGGAAGTCTAGGTGGTATTTGTACGAGAGAGAACAATAGAGACTCTATGTTCGGCCCACAAAGCCGCCAACCCACGATCCAAAATCTCCCTAAGTATGGAATGAAGGATCCACATATGCTGTATAAAATCTCATTCCATACTTTATATAGAGACTATGTCCACAAGTCTGCATGTCAATTTGTATATCGCGGAAGTCTAGGTGCTCTTTGTAGAACACGGAACAATAGATACTTAATTTTCAACTCGCTAGGTCGCAAACCTGCGATCCAAAAAGTGGCCAAGTATGGAATGAGGGATTCACATGTCTTCTAAAACATTGTAGTTGTACAACGCGGAACAATAGAGCCCCAATTTTTAGCCTGCCAGCCCCAAAACCCCCGATCAAAACACATTGCTAACTATGAAATTCATACGGGATCACTACGGGACAATAAAAGTGCAATGTTCAGCCAACCAGCCCGATTCCAGCTGTCAATTTGTATATCATGGAAGTGTGGGTGCTATTTGTAGGAGACAGAACAATAGAGACTTTATTTTCGGCCCACTAGGTCGCGAACCCGCGATTCCAAAAATACCTAAGTATGGAACAAGGGATCTACATATGCTATATAAAATCTCATTCCATACTTTATATAGAGACTATGTCCACAAGTCCGCATGTCAATTTATATATCGCAGAAGTCTAGGTGTTATTTGTAGGAGAGGGAACAATAGAGACTCTATTTTCGGCCCACCAGGCCACGAACCCGCGATCCAAAAACTGCCTAAGTATTGAATGAAGGATCCGCATATGTTCTAGAACAATATAAATGCAATGTTCAGCCAAGCATCCCGTAGGTCCTCCTGTCAATTTGTACATCGCAGAAATCTTGGTGCTATTTGTAGGACACAAAACAATAGAGACTCTTTTTTCAGCCCGGTAGGCCGCAAACCCACGATAAAAAAAGTGCCTAAGTATGGAATGAGGGATCCGCATATGCTCTATAAAATATCATGTCTATAGCTTATATATTGACTCATCTCCGCAAGTCCTGCTTTCAATTTGTATATCGTGGAACTGTAGGTGCTATTTGTAGAACACCGAACAATAGATACTCGATTTTCAGCCCACGAGGTCGCGAACGTGGGAGAAAAAAAGTACCCAAATATGGAATGAGGGATTTGCATATGTTTTATAAAATCTCATGTCCAAACTTTATAAAAGTACATGTTTACTATGTATTGCTCGTTTGTCGAAATACTATTGTATCACTCGGTCGACCACATTGTACAAACTTTGTCGTCTAATTAAATTCTTCAATATAAATATTTAATAGTAATAATTTACCGCAGGTTAGATTTTGAATTTGTATATCGCATAATTGTCAATGCTATTTGTAGAGCGTCGAACAATAGATGCCCAATTTTTTTCCCTACAACCACTGATCCAAAAAAGTGGCTAAATATGGAATTAATACGGAATTGCTTAAGGACAAAAAAAAGTGCAGTGTTAAACCAACCAACCCGCAAGTCAATTTGTATATTGCAGAAGTGTAGGTGCTATTTGTAGGACATGGAACAATAGAGGCTCAATTTTTAGCCAGTCAGGCCGAGAACCTGCTCGCCAAGCCGAGAACCATCAGCCCTTCACGTCTCCTAGGTATCTCTTCTGACCTTTTTCTTTTGTAACCCGCCTAACCGCTTTCCATACTTTGGTATTTCTTGGAATCATTTTCACCATCGTCACTGCCTTCATACTTTTTTCCATATATGAAATAATTAATCTTTAATGCTAGTAGCCATCCTACAACAACCGTTAAAATTGTCATTAATGTCCGAAAATCTGGAGAAGATTTGTCATTAGTACAAATTAAACTCAGATTTTCGCACAAGCATGTTATCCTTTCCAAGTATTTAGTTCAAAGGCAATGCAATCTTTTTTTTTTGTGCGCCGGCGGGTGGGTGCTTTTAACAAATTTGTGATTCTTAAATTTCTTTTCGCCGTCACTGCCACCTTCACACTTTTTTTTCTAATTGTGCAATTATTGAACTGTGATGGTCACAGGTCATTCCGCATGAACCCTGGAAATTTTCATTGATCAGCGAAAGGCTCGAGGACATATTCCATTGATACGCATTAAACCATAATTTGTGGAGGGTTATATTATCCCTCCCCGATTTTCATTTCAAACATCATCTCGAGCAAACGAAAATTCTTAATAACTTCTGGCAACAGTTCTCTTCACACACAGTAAACACATTGGGGCATAATGGCCTGAGGTTCCACTATTCTAGGGCATATTCTTACTATTCATCTCCCTCCGCCCAGGAGAAAAATAGGAGATGGTCCCTTGGTACACCGAGAGATATATTTCAAGCCAAAAAATTCCATGGCAACCCTAGCTACTTAGAGAACCTACCCAGTTGCAGTCATGGATATCGCAGAAGTTGATTCCATGAATTCTGAGCCAGAAGAAGATGATCTGATGGATATCGCAGAAGTTGATGCCATGAATTCTGAGTCGGAAGAAGATGATCCGATGGATGATGATACGACAATGGATGATGGAAATGCAGAGAATATTCCCACTCCTGGGCCGAAATTGAAATCAACCATAACAAACAGACCTTCCCGTCTCCGTGATCGCAGTCATGACAACACCAAAAGGAGTTTCAAAAAATAAACCGATGGTGAACACAACAGCCACTTTGCACCGCGAAAATAGGAATTCCAGAGTTCCAAATTAGTCTGTTCTGGGCAGAAGAGTTTCACTGTAAAGCAATGATATGTTGATGCTCCCAGAGATATATGTCAAGCCAAAAAAATATTTTTTAACATTTTCGGGCATCAGGTCCGAAACTCTCGCTACTACAATGCATTTTCCTACTAGTCATCTCCTTCTGCCCAGAATGGACTAATTTGGGCCTCTGGAATTGCACGTGCAAGCTGGTTTTTGTTTTCTTCCTCAAGGAAAGCTTCTGAAAAATATCAATTTCAGCAGAGGATGATTCATCGAGGAGACAACTCCAAGGATCTTTCACACTACGGAACCCGTGCCTGTGTTTGTCGCAGATACCTTCAATGTTTTGGCCCAAAGAACTGGGTCCAATTTCTAAGCATAGATGTGCAGTACTCGATGTTTTTCTTATTTTTTTAAATGGATTTGCTATTAATTTTTTTTTCCCTTGGAATCTTTGTTGCTTCCTCTTTTCTAGGTTTAACACATGTTCTAATTTCCATGCTTTGGTGCTCTCATTCTTCTTCGATCTTGTGTTTACTAATACCAATGTACAATGTTGTAGCAAAATCGTTATTCTTGTTTCTAGACATGCAATTATTAAGTTTTAATGTTAACAGCCCATAATGCAAAAAATTTAATACTTGAGTTAATATGTTGCACTGATGGAAGAATGTATCAAGAACACAGTTACACCCACACGTTCCAATAAAATCTAATCTTCAATAAAGCATTTGTTGGAAATTAGTACAAAAGCAAGTTTAGTAGCTAAGTTGATATGTTACAGTCATGGAATAATGTATCAAGAACATATCTGCACGTGCACATTGTAATCAAATGTAGTCTTCAACTACACATTTGTTGACAATTAGTAAATCATGGTTTTGCAACAATGGGGCTTCTCTGAAACCAATTCGCGCTTACGAAAACTGCTTTTCTCCTTTCTATTTTCCCACTCTTTTATTCCCTCTAGTTTCTCTTCCTGGTTACTTAATCATTTATTTTCCCAAGAATGCATTGCTCCACAGCTTCGCGGATTCATGCATTTTCAACGACCACTTCCCCTTTATTTAAATTGACCCTCTATTGTTCCCTATCCCACAACTGGCACCCAGAGTTCCTCCGTATACAAATTGACAGGTGGACTTGCACGATGGTCCGGTCAACATTGCACTTCTACTTTTCCATGACCTCCAAACAACATTCATAGCTCCGCTATATACAAATTGATAGATATGCAAATTTACAACAGTTCTTAGATCATACCCTTTTCTGTATTACGGTGCACCTATCATGCCCTTTTTCGTGGTGCACATTTTTGCACTGAAAACTTTCAAGAAATACAATCTAACCACCGGGTCCTCACATATTTAGTGGAACAATTGTCACCCCATTTTGAAGCCCGTCTGTCCGCTTTTCATACTTCTCCATTTGTTCAAATTTCTTTGGGGAATCTTTGCTTTGGTGGGTTCAAGATATATTCAGTTTGTAGTGGTTGTTTCCTGTGTCTGCGCCCCTTTGTAATTAGCAGTTGGCAATTATATATAAGATCTTATTGCTACGCATGCAATTAGCAATTTCCATATTCCATACTTAGTCGCTTTTCCATAATTCCGCAAATATACAAACCGGTGGTTGAACTGCCCCATCATGATCTCTTCTGTTTTACACATTTTGCACTCAAAAATTCTGAAACATGAAATTTCACCGTGCAACACTCGACTATCCTGACTATTCCCGTAACCCTTTTTTGAATCTCGTCCGACCTCTTTTCAGATCTTGCCATTCTTTCCTTGCTCTCCGCTGTCTCCGTCACCTTCGCACTTCTCTATAATAAAACAAAATAAAAAGGTATATATATATATATATATATATATCTTGTTTCTAAATATGGAATTACTGGCATTTAATTCTAACAGATCATCATGCAGAAACCGTATATATTGTCATTGATGGGCGAAAGGCTCGAGGACATCTCGTATTTATGCGCATTAAACTAAAATTTGTGGGGGGATTATATTATCCCTTCTGAGTGTTCATTTCAAAATCATGAAATCCTATTCACACGGCGTGGCCTTCGCACGTTCAAGAAACCTCCATTCCTTAATTTCTCTTCGACATACCCGCCACCTTCGCATTTCTAAATATGCAATAAATAAACTTTACTCCTAACAGTTCATCATGCACCACCAATACAGATTGTCATTAATCAGCGAAAGGCTCGAGGAGCTTTCCCATTCATAAGCATTTAACCAAGATTTAGAAAAAAATTATATTATTTTTTCTAACTATTCATTTAAACCATCATCTGCAGAAAATCAACCTTCTCATAAACCTATGGCATCAACTTGGCACTAGTTCTGTGGAGATACAGTGAACATCTTTGGGCATGAGAACCAGAACTTCCACTGGAATTTTCTTATTACTCAACCTCTGCCGCAGAGAACCAAGTAATTTGAACCTCCGGGATTGCTCATGTAGGTTGTGTCCCTAAGGTTTTTGACTATAAGGACCTGATCTCTTGGTGCGTCGATAAATTTATTGCAGAGAAAATAATTATTCCACTGCATGACCTCTCTTCTGTTTCTTTGTTGCCTCGGGTCTTCCGCCACATGCTGAAATTGCCCGAGCCAACATTGACATTCAAAGGAGAAGATTGCAAACAATTCCTAGAAAAGCATAATAACGGATTGGACCTCTTGCCCCCTTTTTTGGAAAACCTAAATCTAGTTCCTGAAGATATTACAAACATGTAGGTTAGTTCATTTAAAAATCCATTTCGCGAAATTTCATGGTTGTTTACAAGAATAACGGGACATGAGTCCACAAATACTGTTTCCTACATGACTCTTTATATTTTGCATTTTACAGTCAACGAACAAGCCATTTTTTATTGGGGCAAGTTAATTTCCTATGAAATATCTTCCCAATTGTCAAGCTACAAAAGGGAAAAGAAATTTTATATGTCATCCTATTTAGTTTTTGCAATAGCACATTCCTGTCGATTTCTGCAACTGTCTCTGTCCAAGAATGTCAACTGTGAATTCCAACCAGTAACGTTCTGGTACCAGGCCTTGTGGAAACACAAGGCTTCCCATTGTTTTTATGAGGTTTTTAATGGCTTCCTGTCTGTTTTCAAAGTTTTGTTATTAGGAGAAGATGCTCCCTGCATATATGAACAAACAACTAGTTTTTTGGACAAAAAGGGAACACTCCAACATTTGGATAATTACACTGTCATAAGAATTTTTGGCTCCATGGAACAACCTACTCTCCTTCCATGTCACATTATGGACATAATTTTTATTGCAGAAGTATCACGTCAATACAACTACTGGTTCCATCTGTTCCAAGGGAAGAAAAAAAAAACAGTTCATTCCTCTTCCTTGGAAAATAGGGGAGTTCGTGTTGAAAAACGTCAACAAAATTGACGATTTCGCAGCACATTTTAGCATTTCCAACCTCAGATATGCTGAAGACATAAGAGGATTCGACCCCTATGATATGTTAAGACAACATTTACAATCACTTGGCCTCGGCGATTGTTTTGTAAATAAACACTTGCCTAAAAATAGAGGCAGTGATGGTCCTTCCTTTGATGTCGGTGACATAGAGACAGTGCAAAGATACACTAAATTGTACACGCAACAGGGGAAAGACCCCAGTGACAAGAGTGTGCAATACGAAAATACCACTCCAAAAAGTATGGCATCTCAAAGCATCACTCCAATGGCCCATCACAACAACAAAGAAACCCAGATTTCTTCAAACGGAGGAGGAGATAACGACCCTCCTCACTCTAAAATTGATAGTTCTCATAAGCTTTCAGTAGAGAAGAAGAGAAAAAAAAATGTGGGGTAGGCGAAAGAGCCAGAAATTCAGAGTGAGAACATGGAAGTTGACACTGATCCGGATGCCATGTTCCCCTTTCTTGATCAGCCCGAATACGCCATTTCCCATAGCCATCCAATGGACATATCTGTTACCCAAAATTTTGACGAAGATGAATCCTTCATGTTGCAGAGCACTATTTTTGATAGCCGGAACAAAAAATTGATATTTGAGAAAACAAATGTTAAGAATATCAAAGGCAAATCTCGTTCAGAGCTTGATGTTTCCAACATGTGGCCCTCCCAAATATGTCAACTTCACACTACGACCGGAGAAGAACTTCATGATTCCATTTGACGCATTGAGACCCAAAATGCTAGATTGAAGGACCGAGTCAAGGAATTGGAAGATGCTTTCTTTCCTATGTTTCTTGTCAATCCTTTGGCAATAGCCATTCTTGGTACCCCTGCACCCAATGTAAAAGCATCCTCCACCCTGCTCGCATCCTATAAAGGATATGTGGAGACCAATATCAAAAAAAGAATGGAACTGGTAACCGAGGCATGGAAAATATCACAAACCATCACTTCCCTTGGAACCAGGGCACATAGTTTGCTCGAGATTTTGCAAGACGAATTAACAGATGAAGAAAATTTCTTCTTAAAAACGGTCATCCCTTTTGGCAAGATTGTCAACAATATGACGGAAACAAAAAGAAGAGAAGAAGATCTTCCATCCAAAAACCGGATCAGACAATTGAATGCATGTTGGAAAGAAAAAGTAAAGAACCTACGTCTCATTTTGCAGTCATGTGAACAAGCCATATCAAAGAAAGATAAATTATTCACAAAGTTGTCAAATATAGACTTAGCCGGGAAAAACAATGACTTGCAAGACCCCCTCTTAATCGCAAACTCCTTTCCCTTAACCAGGCAAGAGTTCGATAAATAGGTTTCTATGTTGAATACCTTGTCTCTGGAAAAGTTTTACAACATCCTTCAATTTGATCAAGCTCACATCCATGACTGGCTAGTCAGATATGCAGTACAGAATGAGGAAATTCATCAGGCTCTCTCTAATCTTTCTATCAACTTCCAGGAATTAGAAAACGATCTTTTCAACATCAAAATATGAAATGAGATCAACGTCGCCCCAATGAGAGGCTACATTGAAGAATGGCTCGAAAGGTAATTGAAACAGGCCGCCAACGAAAGACAACAGAAAGTTGCCAACATTCCAGTAGTCATGGAGAACATCCTTGAAACCACAGTCCTCGCCGACATCAATGAAATGACAGCCATAATAAAATAGAAAAATCCCTCATATGTACCCTCACTGTAAGTTTACTCGTCGCATTTTCTTTCTTTCTCAACCCAGTTATTCCACTTTCTTAAATAAAGATGTATAGGCAAACACTTATACCTTTCCAGTTATTTTCTTTTGCAGCTATTGCACTCTATATTTTTTTCACAATCTTGTTTCTTGTACATATTTCTTTAATGGCCCGTGGGAGCCCCAATCTCAGTCTACATGAAAAACGCATTGATATTCTGATTTATATGTAACAGACTTTATTTTTTTTGTATATTTCAAAATTTGCAGTGGTATGTAACAAACTTTTATTTTTTGACATATTTCAAATAAAAATGCATTTAAATTTTTATATGTTACAGACTCTATTCTTATCTTTCAGCACTCCGTATAACAAATGAATTTATTTTTTAATATGTTAGACTTTTATTCTTATCCTTCAACAGTCTATATGGCAAATGCATTTACTCTTTTATATGTTATAGACATTTCTTTTTATATATATTTCAAAATAAATGGCATTGAACAATGCAAGTGTCATTTACTTATACCCCATGTTCACAAATGCATTTAAATTTTTATATTTCTTATCTCCTATTAATTTTATGTCAGCATATATTTTTATCTGTCATGAGTCCATATGGAAAATGCATTTAAATTTCCAAATTTAATCTTGCACTGTCAAAAAAAAATTTACTTTCTTATATACTTTCAAAAAAATTAGGTTTCCTATATACTTTCAAAAATTAGATGTTGCTCTGCCTGCCAATCGTAATTTACTTTTTCCCCATCTTCTGTGATATACATGTTGCACACAACATTTCCCTGATATACATTTTGCACCAAACACTTCGTTTCATTTACAATTCGAACCCATTTTCCAAAATTTGCTTTCTAAGCTCGTTGGCAGGGTCTGCGCTGCCACGCAGCCTTGTTCATATTGGGAATTAGTAACAATATGCAGAAGTAAAAATAATATACTTAATTATTTAAAATATATATATCTTGCATCATGTTAATCATTATAGTTCTAGGAACAAAACGTTTTCATTTAATTATAAGAAAATATTTGCTCAACATTTGAGATTTGAATTTTATAAATGGTGGTTTATTTTAAGGAGAACAAAGTGTTAAGCATGAAAAATTTAATAATTCCATCCCAACTACGTTCTCACAATTAGAGTTGATTTCCAAAACTTAAGATACATTCATTCCAGATGCATATTAACAAAGAATAAGCTTGTTATGTTTCGTTTCGCAAAGACAAACCAAGAAGGATCAAATATAAAGAGGCACTCAAACTAAATAATCATGAAATAAAATAATCAAGGCTCAATTAAACTCAAATGAAAACGATGAATTTTTAAGATTAAACAGGGGTCCCTTCATTTTTTTCAAAATCAAGAGGAGTAATTCTTTGCTACAACAGGACCAAGTAAGTAACTTCTTGCATTGTTTTTTAATATTGTTAAACGATCCTGATGTTGCACAAAGTTGACACAGATGTTAACAACTTCCATGGGGGAATAAGGGACAAATAGAGATATATCATCCCCCCTACTAGAAATGGATTTGTGCCAGGTCAGTAAGCAGAAGTGCACAGGAAGAGAGTTGAAATCGGTAGTTATGAAATGGATGGGGTCATGTTGGATATGGGTTCTGACATCGAAGAAGTTTTGATGCATGACACTTCCGCGTAGAAGAAGTTCCTAATCAATTAGATGATATTGTTGAATTTCTCACAACAAGACGGGCTCCAATGGGGTATACTCCAGCCAGCGTCATCAATTATTGACCTGTAATGTTGATTATTAATTGATTGATGCACAATTGTATAAGTTGGGAGTTGATGGAATTCTGCGTAGGTGTGCCTTAGAGAATGAACAAGACCCAATTTTGTATGAAGCACATGAGGGAACTGTAGGAGGGAAGAATGTTAGTAATTCCACCACGTGAAAATTGTTGTGTGTAGGGATTTGGTGACCCTCACTCTTTGTCAATTCCAAGGAATATTAAAAACACTACAACGTATGTCAATGAGTCGAAAATGCTTCCTGACGCGATGAGCTCCCTCTGTTTCTAGATGTAGCATTGGAACCATTTGAGAAGTGGACAATTGATTTTGTGGGCCCGATCAATCCTCCCATGCATCAGATGGGTGCATGTTATATTATCACTGCCACTGAATATTTGACGAGATGAGCCAAAGTCGCGCAAGTTAAGGATTGTACAACATAAATGACAATGCAATTGATTTTTGAGAATGTGATTACTAGGTTTTCCTTCTCAAAGGTACTGATGAGCGACCAAGGCTCGCATTTTCTAAATGAGACCATTCGATAACTCACTCAGGAGTTCATGATCCACCACCAAAAGAGCACTCCCTATCATCCTCAAGATAATGGTACGGTTAGAGATTTCAATAAAATTTTAGAACATGCTTTAACCAAAGTTTGTAAAGCGCAACATGATGACTGGGATTAGTAGATTCCCACATTATTATGGGCATATTGAACAACCTACAAAAGGTTTACGAAGAGCACTCCATTTAGATTGGTCTACGACAAAGAAGAAATCATGCCTCTAGAATTTTTGTTCCTAGCCTATGAATTTCTCTAGTTACCCACATGATAGATGAAAAGTCACTTCATAATAGGTTAGATGCACTCTTGGAGATATAAGAGAATCATCTGGTAGCAGGATTCAACCAAGTGGTAAAAAAGAAGAGGCAGAAGGCATGGCATTATCTCAAAATATGCCATAAAATCTTGTAGCCAATTTCTTTGGTGTTGTTATATGACAATAAATATTTACAACACCCTAGTAAGTTATGTATGCGTTGGTTGCACCCTTTTCACCTGGTTTACATCAGCAAAGTCAGTGCCACCAAGATAGCTACATTGGATGGATTGACAACTTTGCAGATTCCCAAGATTTCCAATTTAGGTTGAAGTTATGTCTCAAGTACAAGGTATTGTCTCTTGTAGGGGCCTCACATGGGTCTGGGTTGAGATACCTGGGGATAAATTATATTGAAAGGTCGAGAAATCTAGTTTGTCCATCTCACACAAAGCCCTAATACATAATTAGTTATGACAGGACATTCCAAAAGGCACATCACTAGTACAGCGGATCCAAACCTTTATCTACTCACCTATGAGGATTCATTGGAGCTATGTAGTGCTTCTTTGATCATTCCTATCAGTCGATTCCTTTTCTCATTCCATATTTCACTTTCAAATATCCTTCACTCTATATATACCCATTCATGTCCAACTACCATTTCGAGAGATCCTCTGTGTCGTATTCTCTCTCTCCCACACCCATTAATCACCAACCCATTCTCTTTGCATTTCCTACCATTCATCCATTCTCTTACCATCTCTCATTTATGCTTTCATTTCATGACTTGGCTCAACAAAATCTTAGTGGCATGTCATTCTCATTGCTTCCAGGAAAATAGAGAGCCCACATTTCAATTCTCACGAAGGTTGAAAAATTGAATTTAGCTGCTAGGTAGAGGTCCCACCCTCTTATTCAGCATCAAGACACATCCTATTGCCACATGGTTCTCTAAATTGTGCTTCAAATATTGGTGGTACACCAGCTCTCTAAGCCCGACACTAGTTTTCCTATTGCCACGGATAATCACCTTTGCTAAAGAAGATAACCCAAGGATACAGTTTATCCTCTCCACTGGGCTAGGAGGTCCTTCTCTTATGTCCTCTACTATTGGCTCAACGAGACAGGGGAATGACGACGGTATCTCCTGATGGAGTTATTCCTTGGGATCTACTTCTCTTAGGTCAATGAGTAACTGGTCCAAGTTCTAGTTGTATCACTTGGTTATCTTATGGGGTGAGTTTCTGGATGATGTTCTTAAAAACTGTCTCTCACTCACCACTCCTAAAACCCTTGAAGAGAGAGAGTTCGATCATTTGGCCAAGTGAATATGAAATCCATTGTTTACCTTGACGACTGCTCGACTCATTCCAAGACTTGCGTTTGGTTGCAACCACAACCTAGATATACAATTTTCTCTTACTCAAACTCGGTTGCAACCACAAATTGGTTTGATGCTATGGTTTTACAATGATGATGATTTTCACTTACTCAATTCCCACATCAATCTCTCCAAGAGGCACTTGGATTGAGGACGAGCCAAATAATAGTGGTGGGGGGGTTGTTGGCACCCAAAGTTTTGTGTAAATATTGCACGTGTACACAAATGAAGTTGTGTGCACCTATTCTATTTTTGCGCATACTCAATCAGCTACATGATGGTCACAAGAGGCATGCGCACCAAGTCAAGTTTTTCTAATTCACACCAGATCAAGTTCTTCCAATGCGTGTTAGTCCGAGTTTTGTGATGCACACCAAAACATAAGAATACATTGCATGGATGTCAAATTCAAGAAAAGAATCTTCACAAAATATTCTTGAATGATGACTTCAAGCAACTCGAGGGATCATGGAGCAGTAAGAAGATGAGCTAGAAAGGTAGTTAAGATTTCCATGATTCCAAAGAGGCTATATGGAATGCATGTGAGTGATAGAAGCGTGTGGGACTAGTAGTCAAAGGAGAAAGTGGGGCAGAACCAAAAGTGACAAAGTGTCAGAGCCAAGAATCATATAAAAGGGAGAAACAATGAAAAAATGGTTGTTGATGTTATGATTGTTGTGGGTATTGTTGTTTTTATTCAATGTCCTTGAGCTCATTTTGAGCCTATGTTTTGTAATGTCTCTAGTTGCGAGTCTAGTTCTGTAATACCTGCAGAGTCTAAAAGAAAGTGCACGGCGCTATGTAATCTAACACTAGGGAAATATATAGGGGAGCAAGGCTCTGTTGTTGTCGACTGATGATTTGTTTAATGCGTGTATGTGAATGGTTGAATGAATATAATAAAGCTACATTGATTCTAAACTTATGATTTGTTGATCATATTTCAATTGAATGTGTTTTTTGTTTCTATATATTTGTATTTATTAAGTAGTTTTTAATGGATTATATGGATAACGACCTGGATGGATTCCCTTGTAATTAATCCTTCATCACTAACACAAGGCCCTATGATTTATGTGATTCTCATGATGGAGTCTCGGGTGAGACCTTCTTCACTCTTTGGCTGAGGATTGATATGTCGATGCCTTGGGGTTTTTGTTGGACAACTATGGATGAAACTTGGGCCTTCAACCCCCCAACTTTAAGAAGGATGCGCACAAGCATAGAATGACTAAATTTTCATGGATATTCCACTAGAACAGTTCGTCACAACAGATATGATAAATGAAACTAAAATCTACATTATGAAGGTTAAATTGCTTTAGGTTCAAGAATATTTAGTTACTAATTGTTTTCTTATGCATGAAATAGATAAAATGCAGAAAATAGAGAGAAGAAAAATACAATGAAACACCATCCACAAAATAAAACAAAGATTTTCTATGGGAAATCCTTATGGGAGAAAACCCATCTAGAAGGTGAGGTTTCTTTGCTCTCTTTTCTCTAGTATAGAAATAATGCATGTACAAAAGATAAAATGCACTTTCTATGGAGTTACCTTAGACCTATGGCATGTTAGATTGATACAGAACATCAACCCCCTCAGTTGTGCTCTCTAATTTCCCACTCCCAGTTGTGCTACTCTTCTATGGAACAAAATACAATAACATAGAATGGAACCCCTTCTCCTCCTAGCAGATCACTATTTAATATAACCCGATAGTCATCTAGGGTTAGGGTTTTAAATTCCTCAACCTTATCATTCCTCAACCTTAAATTGTGATAAGGTTTTGGACCTTCTAGAATATTCTTGAAATTCCTCACGTGGATAGCCCCATATGCATGAGTAATGGGGGATGATGTGGCATCCTTTCATACCATGGTGGTCAACATGATAGGCCAACTTGCAGAAGGCATACAATTTGCATACAAGATCTAATTGATGCATGGTATGCACCATTAGAAAGGTCTCGGAGTGTAGAACACCATCAAGGGTGTGTGCACAAGTTCTAGACATAAAAACCCAAAAAATGTCATTTAATGCCTCAAAATGGCTCTAGAAGGCTCTAGACCCCAATTTTCCAAACTGGGACCTACCACTAAAATGACCCCACAAGCTAATTCCTCCAATTTTTTCCACTCTGAAAGTATGAAGATAGATTAAAATAATATAATGATCTAATCTGGATTAGTTCCCTATGAATATTTTGAATGCGGGGAAACATGTGTAGCTCCATATCTAACTTATGGAAGGCATGGGAAACACCCTAGGGTATTTTGTGAAAATTTTGGAAATCACCAAGAAAATTCGTTGCACCTCCTATGCATGCATGTGTTTACATGAATCTCTCCAAATCCCTACTAGACTTGATCTATCTCAACTATCAAGACAATGAATGGGTGTAAACTATAGACTATGAACATATACCCTTTTGTTGTTGAAAATTCCATGAACATGTCCATGTCTTTCGAAAGTTCCCCTTGAATTCCCAACCACAATCGGTACAAACCCCACCATCAAAGAATGTCGAGGTTTTTGAGAAATGTTTAGAAAGAAGACCATGAAGAAACTGTAACACCCCTGGTTTTGATCCCTATGAACTAGAATGTGTTATGTAAATGTGACATTAGACTGGTGAGACGGTATGCTAAAAAGGGTCAGAGTGCCTAGGAAATGTAATATTTCTATATATATTAATAAAATACATCATTGGATGCAGGACATATAAGGAAAATAGATATAGGGGGATATGATTCCACGAGAGAGGGGGGCTACAGGGGCTAAGTCTTTTATTATTATTTCTCCCATCCTGGTTTTAGTTGGGAGAAGTGGTTACATGAGATTATTGGGGAAGGCCATGTGGTTCTTGAATTCAAGTAATTATATAAACCCTTTCTTGGGATGATTAGGGGGTTAATCACCCATTTGGTTCTTCATTGATTTCTCTTCATTCCATGAAGGTACATTCATTTGTTGCTCATTCTTTTGTTATCATTTTCCTCATTCTTGTAAATTCATGTGCTCTATTTCTTGGCATGGAAATGAATGGCTAGAGGAGGAGAGACATTGTTAGATGGATGTACTATTTTATTGATCATTCCAGGAGGGAATGGATGCCTATGGGCATGGGATTGATGGAATTTCTGAAAGAACTATCCACAGTTGAGAATCCTTGGAGTTTCAACATTGAGATTTCCTTACTAGTAGCACTAGAGCCCTGGAAAGAAATTGGAACATCCTAAGGTACTATATGGTAGAGAAAGGGTTTCATTTCTTTGGGGTTGTGTAGGCTGAAGGGAAAGAGAGATGGAAATTAGGATTGGTTTTTGGTTGCGAAAACTTGAGAGCTTGTTAGCCAAGAATGGTGTGTTTTAGATTTGGCCTAGTACCCATCCTTGTGGATTCATAGCCCTGGATCAGGGGTGACATTGTTGTTGAGAATGAATAAACAACATTTTTTATGGTTTGAAGGAACATCCTTGGTTTGCAGCGAGTTGGTGAATGGTTTAATCAATGATAAGTTCTCTCTGCATTTTCTTGTATATTTATTTATATTCTATTGTGTATTATTATTATCTATGAGATTATGTGTTTATGCTATGTATGGTTGTTGTTAATGTTGTTTCATGGTACATTGTTCATTTTTATTATGGTTTAGCATGTTCTGGTTTGATTGCATGCTTTGGATTCATGATTCTTGCATGGAAAGATTGTAACATAATTGTATCAGTTCAAGATGGTGAATTTGGAAGTGCATGTGAAATGGGTTTGTTTAATATTTATGGATGAACAAATCATTTTGGTTTTGTTGTTATGGGTGCATTAAGATTGGTATTAGAGTAAATAGTTTTCCACTATGTTGATGTCGAGTATGCCTCAGAGTGGTATTCAAAGCGTTCTTGAAGGACATTTTGAGGTAGCATGTACAGAGCTTAGGTGTTGGGTACATGACATAGTGGTATCAGAGCTATTCTGTGTTGATGTGGCTCGAACTAGTGGTCCAGGTACATCACAAAGTGGTATCAGAGTTGTAGGTTGTAGCGTCGGGCCTTCAAGAGCTTGTTACACGACAACAAAAGTTGTTTACATGAGGTTTTTATTTTAAATGAAATTAATTGCTATGGATAGCGTTGGGGGTGAGAATATTTTGGTTTAACAATGTTGAGATCACCATGGAAACCATGCCTAGGAGATTCCTCACGACCATGGATTTCCATTGATCCCTCACTTTCTTGATTTGGTCATCAAAATCAGCATTGATTCCTCATGGAGTGACAATGGATAATGACCATCGATATTGCCTCCGCGGGGGATCTCCATCGTTGATCTGCGTTCTATTGTTTTTTTTATCCCACATGCACGGGGAAGGGCTTGAATGAGTTGTTTATAAGGGAACCATTTATCACTTTTGTGTGAATAGAGAGCTACAAAACCCTACAGATCTACATGAAATGTAAAATTTTGGCTGAGTTGATCGACGGACCGAACCAAAAGCCACTTTGGAATATTTTAGGAAGATTGGGTGTTTTGTCAGTGACCAGTGGGTTGGTGGCTCGATGATTGGTGTACCTTACCATCGTCAGATAATTTCCATGTTGGATGATTGCACAGGGTGGCTAGTGTACCAGTGGCCTGGTTGGTTGGTGGTTTGGTGGCCCGGTGGACTAGATCAAAAACATTTTACAAGGGAATTTGATGGGGGCTTGTGAAGGTGGCCCTGTGCTCGGTGGGATGGTATTAGTACCATGTCCCTACCATGTCAAAACCATGTTAGTGTCATGTCCCTATCGTGTTTGTTGCATGTCAGTGCCACACATATTGTTTTGGTTATCATATGTGTCACAAGGATAATGTGCCACTTGTCTTGGATAGTCAAAGTTCCATCTCAGAGTTTCAAACAGGGCTAATAGACATGATGATGAGAAACCTCATATGGTACCACATTTCAAGACAATTCCTTATTCCATGTCAGCATGGTGTTTGATCAGGTTACTAACTTTCATGTCATGTGGCATGCCATGTCAGTTCCATGTGTCTTAGGTGCCAGCTGGACCACCAACCCTTATGCATCTTTGAAACGGGGATAGATCCCAATTGTTGGATCTAGGAGGCCAATAGATCTTGGTTGTTGATCTCTTGGAATAAATATCAAGGGGGATTCACTACAACGGAGAACCGGACCACCAGACGAATTGAGAAATATTTTAAAGGGCTTGGCAAAGCCTGAGGTCCCATTTCTCGATGGGGGTGACACACCTGGTGGTTATGTGCTTCTGGTTCAGTGAAGGATCTAATTGGTTAGGTTTTTGGGGATTGGACCACTGTATAATTGGAAACTGGGGAATTCCTAGATGGTGTCAAGTGTGTGGGATATACTAGATACTCGTTCCTAGTGAAGTACAAAATTTCCTCACGTGCACTTCATTCATTGTCTAGGGTATGCCATGTCATGAAATTACATGTTATGACATGTTGACGCTAGGTAATTCCACATTGGATGGTACGGGTGACATGGAGCCATGTGGAGATAGGTAGAAGAAGGTCTAGAAGCTTAAGAAGGCCATAAATTTTGATTCTAAGCTCGGTTTTGAGCATGGTTACATTCGTTGGAAATATCTCGGAGAGAATAAATGGATTATGAGATCATAATTGGACATAGAGAGATGAGTAAGAAGTGGTTTGAGAAAGAAGAAAATAAAAATTTTTGTAAAAAGAACAAAGGAGCATATTCCATATTAATGTAGAATCCTACTAGAGAAATGGACTATGAATTTGAAAGTTATTGTGTGCTCACCATTATGATTATTATCAGTGTTGATACATAATTTTTCTTGGTCTTTTGTGGATTTTCTGCTACAGTTGACAAAATTTGACCTATGAGATTTATTATACCTATGAAAATAGGTGCAAAAAGGATGAAACTGCTAATTTCAAAGAGCCATAACTTTCATCTCAGAGATCAAATTGAGGGATAGGGATAGTCTTTGGAAAGTTGTTGAAGAGGAGATGGCATCTATCCACCTAGATTTTGACTTGGGCAACACATTGTTCTCATTAAAGTAAATAAGTCCTATGGTGTCTTGTAGGTGCAAAGAGAGAGAGAGAGAGAGAGAGAGATGGTTTTGGAAAGTTATAGTTATCAGCTCAAAAATTAGAATAAGGCCTGATTATAGTCATTGGAAAGTTAATCCAGAGGAAAAAATGACGAAAGGATTGAATACTTTGAGAGATAATATAGTTATTATATAAAGCTATAGGAAAAGGACATGGAAGCATGGAAGAGCTTGTATAAAATGGTTGAAGCATCCAGATAAAGAGAGCCACTTCTAATATAAAAGTTCATAGTGGAAGCAAGATACGATGTAGAGAAATTAGTGATAGAATAATGAAGGTTCTTTCACTTGAAAAGTTCCATTGAATGAAAATACACTTCCATTGTGAATGGTTTGGTCTTGAGTGGAAAAAGTATGGCTTCTCAGGGAATTGTCAAATGAAGTGGAGAGAGAAATTGGGAAATCCAATGGACAACTAAAAGTAATAGTAGGGATGTGGAATGATTATGGTTAAGTTTATTCAATGATGTTCTAGTAGTAGAGTGATGGAGTGTTGTGATCTACCTCATTCCAAGGTGTTGGAATGTTTCATAAAGGTAAACATTAGATATGTCTTCCTAAGAGAAGTTGTTTCCAATAGAACACATTGGTTGGATTGCAGAATGGCCAAGTCGAACTTGGTTGGAAAGTGTTTATACCATAGAATACTTGTGTAGATGAGCAGAATGGGAGCGCTTAAGGTAGAAAGGATATGAATAAATTCAAGGGCAACCAACTACAACATAATTAATTAATTAAATAAATAAGTGAATTGAAACAGAAATGAACTAGACTGCATGATGCATACAATGAAGTTAGAATGAATAGACATTATTAGGCATGCTGACAATGAATGCTTGGTGCATATGGATGTACATTTGTGCATGTGCACAAGCTTGAATATGCATATGTCCTTCTTATGAACTTAGAATATTTTGTTGTTATATACATGCAATAATGATTTTATTGTGATTGAGTATGACTAATGATGAATTATGTATTCAGGAAAAATGATATACCATGGTTAAATATGTGGATGTTGATGCTCCTTATGACTTCCATCTCTGTGGAGACCCATGAGGGTGGTAGGAATGGTGATCAAAATTATGGAGGAGGTAACTTGTGAAATTTTACAAATACCAGTTGATTAGGTAGCATTAAGTAGGTTGATGACAACCATGCAAGTATGCATTTGTTTGCTTCTAATGTTGAAGGGAATTGAGGTAAGAATTCCATCAGTTAATTTTTCAAGATTTAAATTGATATGTAATGGCCAAAGGCCATGATCATATAAATGTCGTTAATGCTAGAATCCATTTAGATAAATTTAGTTTCATATTGTGATATGATTGGTTACGAGATCATAACCAGGTCAAGTCATGAGACATACTTCTACTATAGTAATGAATACCCATAGAGCTAGTCATGTTTGAGACCGTGAGATGGTTGGATATGGAATGGATATAACACTATGTGAGTGCTCAATGGTTCCCCTATATAGTTGATGTTTGGATTACAACCTCTTTTCTAACACTGAAGATAACCTAAGAATCATATTCTTGGTGTTGTGTTTTGGTTGAAGAGTAAGGTATCCAAATAGTTGGGAAAACATTGGCAAGTGTGTGGATGATGTGTTGAGGCATTCACAGTACCTTCCAACTCACCATGGTGTAATGCATAACACAGTTATGTGGTATTATGTGGTCAATGCAGGGATATATTGTGTAGATGTGACCATGGGTATTGACACCTTGATTTTATTTTATTGGTGATTATTTATTGCATTATGAAAAGCTTGTGGTGCTGAAAATGCATAATGATGACAATTACATTATACTTAATATGAATATTAGTTGAAAGTGATTAAATTGGTGTGTTGTTTCAATTCTGAGATCGCTTTTGAGCTATTGGAATTTCTCACAGAAATATAATGATAATGTGCATGATACTGACAGTTTATTTGGATAATTGTAAGTTGAGAAAATTGTTGATTAATTGGGTTGGTTGTCATTGATGTCAACCCTCGAAGAAATTATGGTAGATAATTCTGGTAGCACAAAGGTTTGGGTAATGGACCCAATTTTGTTTGATGTATAATGGTATGAGTTTTGGTATATCTGCAGGTAAGACTATTCTAGATGGATAGCACATGTCATGCCATTTCTGGTGGTATGTGGAACGTCACATAACTCCTCATAGTTTGAGAGTTATGGCCTTACGAAGTTGGAGGACCCTCATATGTTGGCTTGAAGTCCCAAAAGGTCAAATAAGTCAAAGTGCTTGCAAAGAAGAAATTATTTAAATAATAAAGTGAATTGACAAAGTCAAAGAGGATTATTTAAATAATAAAGTGAAGTGACAAAGTCAAAGAGGATTATTTAAATAATAATGTGAAGTGACAAAGTCAAAGAGGATTATTTAAATAATAAAGTGAAGTGACAAAGTGAAAGAGGATTATTTAAATAATAAAGTGAAGTGACAAAGTCAAGGATGATTATTTAAATAATAAAGTAAATGAAGAACTTTCTAATTATGGAAAGTGGTTATAAGAAG
>SNQJ01S0019249.1:6644-32622 GCA_010110895.2 Picea sitchensis | reverse complement strand
GGATTATTTAAATAATAAAGTAAAGTGACAAAGTCAAGGAGGATTATTTAAATAATAAAGTAAATGGAGAACTTTCTAATTATGGGAAGTGGTTATAAGAAGGTTAACCCTAAAATGAGGAAAATGGGTTAAGTAGTCAAGTGGCTATTAGATATATGGACAAGTGGAAAATTGGGCAAAGTTGGACATAGGTGACTATGTGGACAAAGTGGCTATGTGGACAAAGTGGTCTAGAAGATGTTTCTAAGGAAGCTACATGAAAGTATAAATAAAAAGAAAGGCTCTCTCTTTTGAATCACACTTGAGCATATTGAATATCTACAGGTGATTGAGGTAACCAAATGATATCTAAGCCGAATTTCAGAGGGTAGTTGAAGTAAAGAAGGCCGAAATTCAAGGGAGGATAAATTCTTTTGATGATGTTTTCTAAGGTATGTTATTTACATGTCATCTCACCATTTTCGCAATAACGTTTTTTCTAGAATGATTCGGACCGTGAAATTGGGATGCCATTGAGGAAACATATCCAAGTAGTTGTGGTACGAATTTTATCTTGTGGATCGTTGTATTTTTCGAGTTACACTACGTGGAAAATAGGGTTTGTAGCTAGTTCTGAAACTAGTCTAAAACAAGTGTTTCGGGTAAAAACGTCAGAACTTATTCATAAAAGATCCAAATTCAGTAAGACCAAATGTGTTGTTTATATTACAGAATATATTATTCTTTGTACAATTTTCATATCCATACAACAAATATTTCGTGTGGGGAACGCTCTACAAGTTCTATCTCTAGAATAAGCCATAATTCAACAAGGTATGCCATTTTTTCTATAACTCCTTTTCTGAGAGGTTACAAGTAGTGAAACCTGGAGGAATTTCATAAAACACACTGAAGAACATTGTGTACTATTTTCATATCTTTATTCATTACAAGTACATAGTTATGATTATTTCAAGTTAGGGTTGTTGACTAATCCAAAACTAGTCATGTGAGACTAAAGTAAAGTNATTTCAAGTTAGGGTTGTTGACTAATCCAAAACTAGTCATGTGAGACTAAAGTAAAGTTTGATGAAAATGATAGTCTCTTGTTGTTAAAGTTAAGGAAGGTTTGGAGGTATGTGATCATATACACCAGGTCTATTACAAATTTACAAATCATATTTGGATGATGAAATTGATGAGGGATTTTGGTTGAGGTTGAGGTACAGGTTGGTGCATGGTTGATGCACTTGTAGATGGATTTGAAATTTGAAATCAATATACAGGTACACGGATTTGAAATTTGGAAATCAATTGTAGATGGATACACAACACCATCAGTTCCACCGATAAATGACAAAGCAATGAAACTCGGTCAGAATAATTCCAAAGCCACAAATGCACTTCTGAATGGTCTTGGAGAATCGATATTCACCAAAGTTGCACATTGTAAATCTGCTAAAGAGATTTGGGACAAGCTTTGAAATATTTATGAAGGAGATTCAAAATTCAAAGCAACAAAGATTCAAACTTATAGAGGTCATTTCGAACAACCAAATATGAAGGAAGATGTGAATATTGCAGCTTACTTTTTATGAGTCGATGAAACAGTAAATGCAATCTTGGGATTGGGAGAAGAAATCAAAGAATCTGTAATTGTTCAAAAGGTACTAAGTTCTCTTTCTATGATATTTGTCCCTAATATATCAGCACTAGAAGAAAGAGAAGATCTAAACTCAATAATCATGGACGAACTACATGGAATCTTCGCAGCATATGAAATGAGAACTAAATAGGAAAATCTAGATATAAAAGAAGCATCCTTCAAAGCATACAAAAGGTCAAAGAAAAAGGGAAAGTAAAAGGAAAAAGAACATAGAAGTAGTAGTGACATCTCAGAAGATGATGACGAAGCAACCAAATTTGTCAGAACATTGAACAAGGGAACCAACGACAGGTATAGAGGTAAGCTTCCTTTGATTTTTTTTAATTGTGATGGTATTGGTCATTTTGATAAAAAAATATCCTCATAAGAAAGAGAGAAATGATGAAGGTTACTCAAATAGAAAACAAACATATAAAGGCAAAAGAACCACAAAGAAAGTTTTCAAGAAAATCTTATGCACCAAAGAAGACATCTCATCATCAGATGAAGATGAAGTCAGTCACAGTGAGATAGAAAGAGTTCTATTCATGGAAGTAGAAGACTCTGATCAATAACACTCCAAAGAAGAATATGGCAAGACTAAAGAAGAATATGAAGAGACAAAATTTGACTACCGAGAAGAATTGTTGTGTGCCATAGAAGTTATCATAAGAGAAAAGAATAAAAAAAAGAAACTACAAGTGAAACTACACAAGAAAGAAGACACTCAGGAACTAGAACAAATGATCACAAATTTGAAGGTTCAAATTGAAGAAGATAAAGGAATTGAAGAATCACTCAAAGAACAACTAGAAGGAAGAGACAGGATCATTGGAAATTTGTAAGAAGAAATTATCACATTAAGAAAGGATCTTCAAAAGAAAAATATGAAGAACAACTCAAAAGTGAATGACATTATCAGCAGTCAAAAACCTCATCATGACAAGTCCGAACTTGGATACAATCACATAGAAAAGGGATAAATCTCCAAAACAACAAAACAAGAAACATATCCAAAAAGCTATGCAAAAACAATCAAAGGGGACAGGAAGGTCA
Organism: Picea sitchensis; assembly: GCA_010110895.2. NCBI lineage: Eukaryota > Viridiplantae > Streptophyta > Pinopsida > Pinales > Pinaceae > Picea > Picea sitchensis. The sequence continues at coordinate 29,942 of SNQJ01S0019249.1, read as the reverse complement.
ACAAAGAAAATTTCATGGGCACTCCTCCACCGAGAAGATTCATATTTCATAATCAACGACCTACATAAATAGATAGGCCTCGGGAAGAAGAAGGATTCATAAGAGTACCTCCTTTCATAAGATCTTCAACTCCCAGGTATCAAACTATTTTTTTTGGTTTATGTTATGCATGTAATAATTTTGGACATAAATTTGTGAATTGCAGAGCTAACAACAAGAACATAAACAACTTTGAAAGTCATACACAAAAGGGTTATCCAAGAAGGCCTAGTGAAACACAGAGAAGAATTTACAACATGTTTGAATCTTTGAGCATTGAAGTGGAATGCTACAAATATAACAACTTTTGACACATGGCCAAAGATTGCAGAATGAAATTCCCTCCTAGAGAACCACAACATAACAACAACAGTCATAGACAAGAACCTCAGAAAAGGACATGGATAAAAAAACAGAATCCGTATAGCAATGAAGAATGCACACTCGCTCTATACACTAAGCAGAATAAACGTGGTTGGTATGTTGACAGTGGTTGTTCAAAACACATGACAAGTGATAGAGACAAATTTCTTACATTAAGAAAGGAAAGAGATGTATCAGTCTCCTTTGGAAATGATGATTCAGCTAAAATCATTGGAAAAGGCACAGTCAGAATTGGGAACAAGAATACTAAGGAAGAAAATGTTCTACTAGTAGAAGATATGAAACATAATCTTCTAAGTGTGAGTCAAATGTGTGACCAAGGTCATAAAGTTACTTTCGATTCACAAAAGTGCAAGATAAGAAAAGAAGGTTCAGGAAAATTGATTGCAACAACTGCGAGAACTTCAAGCAACATATATGTATTAAGTGAAATTGTAAATGAAAAGTGTTGCCTATGAAAGGAAGATGAAAGTTGGCTATGGAACAGAAGAATGGGTCACATGCATTTTTATAACCTTGTTAAATTCAGTAAAAGGGAAGCAGTTAGAGAGATTCCCCAGATCACAAAACCAACCAACACTTTATGCAAGCATTGTCAACAAGGAAAGAAAACAAAGACCAAGTCTAATCAAAATAATATTCAATGACAAGACCACTAGAAANAAAAGGTGAGAAATACTTTATGTTATTAGTTGATGATTATACAAGAATGTCTGCGGTTTGCTTTCTCGGGAATAATTCAGAAGATTTTGAAAACTTCAAGGTCTACAAGAAAATGGTTGAAAATGAAATAGATTCAAAAATCGAATGCTTGAGATATGATAATAGATGAGAGTTAATTTCAAAGGAATTTATGAACCACTGCAACAATTCTATGTTGCTATGACACCTCAACATAATGGAGTTGTTAAAAGAAAGAACATGACATTACAGGAAATGGTTTGAACAATGCTAATGAATTCCAAATTGACAGATATATTTTGGACACATGCAGTGCAAACAACAATTCACATTCAAAATAGAGTAATGCTCATAAACAACACTGACAAAACTCCCTACGAGTTATGGAAAGGAAGACCAAAAAATATGAAGCACTTCATAGTTTTTGGAAGCAAATGCTACATCAAAAGAGAACATGGAAGAATGAGAAAGTTTGACTCTCGTGTGGGAAAAGGAGTACTTGTTGGTTACTCAAGTACAAGGTAAGAATACAAGTTTTACAACCTGAGATTGAACAAAGTTGTGGAAATCATCAACGTAACAATTGATGAAACAGGTAGACAAGAATTAAAGGAAGAAGAAAATGAATCAATGCAACAACGTTATGAAGAAGAAGCAGAAGATGAAAAATAAGTAGAAGGGGAAGATGAAGAGGATTCGACAGAAGCAGAATATCAAGTTCAACAAGTGCCTCCAAATACACCTAGCAGACGAGTACAGAAGAATCATCCTTCAGATCAGATTATCGGAAACAAATATACAGGAGTTGAGACTAGAAGAAGAATCCATTCACCATAACAAACACACCTATCACTCTCATCTACGATTGAACCAACCTATTTTGAAGAGGCCAGCAAGGATGAATCTTGGAATAAGGTCATGGACGAAGAATTGGATCAAATAGAGAAAAATGAAACTTGGGAATTGGTTCCAAGACCAAAGGATAAGAATGTGATCGGCATAAAGTGGGTATACAGGAATAAATTGAATGGAGATGGACAGGTTACAAGGAACAAAGCTAGATTGGTATGTAAATGATATGCACAGGTTGAAGGAATCAACATTGAAGAGACATTTGCCTTAGTTGCCAGAATGGAAGCAATTTGATTGATTTTAGCTTATGCATGCTCCAAAAATATTAAAGTGTATCATATGGATGTAAAATCATCTTTTCTGAATGGGGAACTTGAAGAAGAAGTCTACATTCNCTACATCAAGGTAACTCAAGATAGTGTTTTATTAATATGTTGATGATATTATTTTTGGAAGTATCGATGACATGTTAAGCCAGAAATTTGCAAAGGACATGCATAATGAATTTGAAATTTCATTTCTTGGAAAACTATCCTTTTTTTTGGGTCTTCAGATACGTCAAAGGAACCAAGGAATTTTTATTTCTCAAACCAAGTATATCAGAGAAATGTTAAAGAGGTTTGGAATGGAAGATTGCAAACTAGTTATCACTCCCATGCAAACTAGTTGCAAGTTGAGAAAAGATGATGATTCAAAGTCTACAGATCAAAGGCAATACAAGTCAATGATTGGTAGCCTACTATATGTGACAACATCTAGACCGTACCTAATGCAGACAGTTGGAAATGTGGCATGATTTCAAGTAGCACCAAAGGAATCTCATGTATTAGCAGTGAAGAGGATTTTCAGATATCTCAAAGGAACATAAGAGTTTGGATTATGGTATCCAAAAGGAAAGGATCTATCACGTATGGCCTACACAGATGCAGATTGGGAAGGTTGCATTGATGACCAACAAAGCACTAGTGGAGCAACGTTCTACTTGGGTGAGTTTTTAGTATCATGGCTAAGCAAGAAACAATCATCAATATCTTTATCTACAGTCGATGCAGAGTATATTGCAGCAGCAACATGTTGTACACGGGTTCTATGGATGAAACAAAATCTGACAGATATACAGGTTGAGTATGATGAGCCCATTCCAATCTATTGTGATAATATAATCACCATCGGTATCTCAAAGAACCCGGTGATGCACTCCAATATGAAGCACATTCCAATCAAGTATTACTTTCTACAGGAACAGGTTGCAGAAAACAACATCAGAGTTGAATATGTGGGCACAAAAGAGCAAGTGGAAGAAATATTTACAAAACTGCTTCCACGGGAAGCCTTTGAGTATCTTCACCAGAGACTCGGAGTTATTTCTACTCCAAAATGAATGTTTTTGAATGCTTAGCTTATATGTCTTAGATTTACACGAGGAAGCACCATAAAGATGACAGTTTAGGTTGGGAGATCAGACAAGTCAGTTAGGGTGAGAAAACCCGAATGGAAAGATACATTTTCCATTGATGACAAAGGGGGAGAGATTTAATAGATGTAGGGAATAGAGGCATGGTTCCAGGGGGAGCGTTGGTCATAGATATCTAGGCATGGTTCCAGGGGGAGCATGAGTGATATGATTTCAGTATTGTATCAGAGTGTTGCCATCAATGCCAAAGGGGGAGATTTTTGATTAATTGGGTTCATTGTCATTGATGTCAACCCTTGTAGAAAGTCTGGTAGAGAATTTCGATAGCACAAAGGTTTGGGTAATGGACCCAAGTTTGTTTGATGTATAATGGTATGATTTTTGATATATTTGCAGGTAAGACTATTCTAGATGGATAGTACATGTCATGTCATTTCAAGTGGTATGTGGAACATCACATAACTTCTCACGGTTTGAGAGTTACGACCTTACGACGTTGGAGGACCCTTATATGTTGGCTTGAAGTCCCAAAAGGTCAAAGAAGTCAAAGTTCTTGCAAAGAAGAAATTATTTAAATAATAAAGTGAATTGACAAAGTCAAAGAGGATTATTTAAATAATAAAGTGAAGTGACAAAGTCAAAATAATAAAGTGAAGTGACAAAGTCAAAGAGGATTATTTAAATAATAATGTGAAGTGACAAAGTCAAAGAGGATTATTTAAATAATGGGGTGAAGTGACAAGTCAAGAGGTTATTTAAATAATAAAAATTTAAAAAAAAAAAAAAAAAAAAGGTTATTTAAATAATAAAGTAAATGGGAACTTTCTAATTATGGAGAAGTGGTTATGAAGAAGGTTAACCTAAAATGAGAAAATGGGTTAAGTAGTCAAGTGGCTATTGGATATGGACAGAAAAAGTGGAAAATTGCTGAGGAAAATGGGTTAAGTAGTCAAGTGGCTATTGGATATATGGACAAGTGGAAAATTGGGCAAAGTTGGACATAGGTGACTATGTGGACAAAGTGGTCTAAAAGATGCTTCTAAGGAAGCTACATGAAAGTATAAATAAGAGGCAAGACTCTCTCTTTTGAATCACACTTGAGCATATTGAATATCTACAGGTGACTGAGGTAACCAAATGATATCTAAGTCAAATTTCAGAGGGAAGGTGAAGTAAAGAAGGCCGAAATTCAAGGGAGGATAAATTCTTTTAATGATGTTTTCTAAGGTATGTTATTTACAGGTCATCTCACCATTTTCACAATAACTTTTTTTCCAGAATGACTCAAACCATGAAATTGGGAGGTCATTGAGGAAACACATCCAAGTAGTTTTGGTACAAATTTCAGCTTTTGGGTCGTTGTATTTTTGGAGTTACACTTCGTGGAAAATAGGATTTGTGGCTAGTCCTGAAACTAGTCTAAAACAAATGTTTCGGGTAAAAATGTCATAACTTCTTCATAAAAGATCCAAATTTAGTAAGACCAAATGTGTTGGTTATATTACAATATGTAGTATTTTGTGTACAATTTTAATATCCACAAAACAAATATTATGTGCGGGGCACACTCTACAAGTTCGCTCTCTAGACTAAACCACAATTCAACAAGGTATGCCATTTTTGCTATAACTCCTTTTCTGAGAGGATCCAAGTAGTGACACCTAGAGGAATTGCATAAAACACACTGAAGAACATTGTGTACTATTTTCAAATCTTTATTCATTACAGGTACATAGTTATGATTATTTAAAGTTAGGGTTGTTGACTAATCCAAAACTAGTCATGTGAGACTAAAGTAAAGTTTGATGAAAATGCTAGTCTCTTTATGTTAAAGTTAAAGAAGGTTTGTAGGTATGTGATCGTATACACCAGGTCTATTACAGATTTACAAATCAGATTTGGATGATGAAATTGATGAGATATTTTGGTTGAGGTTGATGTACATGTTGGTGCATGGTTAATGCACTTATTTATGGTACAGGTTGATTACAGGTTGATGCATGGTTGATGCATGGTTCAGTTTATTGGTACAGGTTGTTTGGTTCAGGTTGATTGGTACATGTTTACAATAGTATATCTCATAGTGAAAGTGTAGCAATGGTTCCATTATTTTACTTATACGTCAGGGCGCTTCGACGGGGCAAGGATAGATGGTTGCAGCCACCTTCTGGTTGTAGCTAGAGAACATAGGGGGTTGTAGCCTCCTTCTAGTTGTATACAGATAATTGGGGAGTTGGATCTTCCCTCAAGTTTTATCCTGAGAAACTAGGGGGTTGGAGCCTCCTTCTAGTTGCAGCTGGAAAACAAAGGAAGTTGGTGCTTCCAATGAATGTAATTCTTCAAGACATATAAGAAAAAACATTTTGTGGTTTTCTCCCGCTTTGAGTTTCCACGTAAAAATATTGGTGTATTATGTAAATGTATGATTGTTCATTTTTTCATTGTTTATTTACTCTGTAAATATTGAATGATAATGTTGAATTGATATAACACTTTCATTATATAGTTAAAAAGGATTAGATTTCTATATTACTTATTCACCCCCCCTCTCAGTAATCCAACAAAAATTGCAGGAAGAATGATCATGTATATAGCAGGGGTGTAAGCCATAAATAAGACCAATGTCTACTGCTGCAAGAATCAAACATTATGAGAAAAAACCTCGTGCACAAGGAATTTTATTTTCCTGTATAAAACAGATTGAGAAATTAAAAAAAATTGTTATGATGATATCTCATGATGACTGTATGTATGTAATACATATTAGATGTTGGATTTTAAAGATAAAATCTTGAGAAGAAGAGAACCATAAGGAAATCAAATTTAAAGACAAACACATGGAACGAAGAAAGTCTAGTGGATTGTTATATTATGTTTCCATTGATGTCAAAGGGTTGATATCAAGTATTTTCATAGTGATGTGATTGTATCATTGATGTAATTGATGTCAAAAGGTTGATGCAAGTGGTTTCATAGTGATATGTTGTCATTTTTTGATGTCATGTCATGGTTGATAGGAGGTACCAAACAGATGAAGTCCAAAGTGGTCCCCTTATGGTAAAAGACCTCATGGGAAGACGCTTTGTGAAGTCCAAATGGTTAAGTGGTTAAGTAGCCCCAACAATATGGTTAAGGAACCCAAGTTTGGTTTGGTTAGGGAACCCAAGTTTGGTGTGGTTAGGGAACCCAAGTTTGATTGAGAAATAATGTAATGAATATCAGTAAATTTTTAGGTGAGACTATTCTTGATGGATAGTACATGTCATACCATTTTCAGTGATATATGGTACACCACATGGAACCTCACGGTTAGGGAGATATGGACTTTTGAAGTTGGAGAAAACTCATGAGTTATCTAGAAGCCCCTAGAAGGTCAAAGAAGTCAAATTATTCTAGAATCTCCTAGAATAAGTTTACTAGTCATAGTGGGTGAAACTAGGAGTTAATCATGGATTAAGTTGTTGCACAAAGAAAATAATTTAAAAATAAATTAGTTTCAACTAGAAGTGGTGAACTTATTATTTGTGGATAAAGTGGTTGTAAGTGGACAAAGTGGTTAGAAGTGGGTTAGCCCTAAAATAAGGAAGTTTGTTAGAATATATTCCCTAGAGGAAGCTACTTGGAGGGTATAAATAAGAGAGTAAGGATCTCTTATATAGTGATATCTTTTGATCACATTGAATATCCATTATCTTGTGAAAGGTTTATTGTAGGTACACATTCATACATCTGAAGTTATGAAGGAAGTCGAGGGAAAAGTCTTGGAATTCAGTGAACTTGAAAAACCCTAATCTCTGAGACATGTGAGTTGCAATGTTGTTGAGACATGGATGTACGCAGTCTTCAGAAGAGAAAAGTGCGGATACCCATGAGATGTAGAAGGGAAAAGCACGAATATGCAGAAGGATTTGTTCAAGAATGAGAAGGTGTGGTTGATCTAGATCCCTGAGGCTGAGGTTGGTTTGTTGATATGAGATCTGAGACATCAGGTTAGTTACAATGTGAAAGGGTAAGTCTGTATGCTTATGGTGTTACATCTTAGTGATGGTATGTTCAATGCTTGAAGAATTCTTGGTATGATTGTTGTGAGGCCTGGATATGGTATATGCTCGTTGTTTGGATGAGTGAGAAACACTCTTATGTATGGTACAATTTTGATTCTTATAGTTCACATCTTTTGAGCTACTTGTACTTGGTTGAGGGATATCTATGTTATATGATGATGTATGCATGAGGGGCATGCATAGGCTATTGGAGATGTTTCAGATCTATACATGATTAATAATACATGGCATATGTTTCACATGGTTGATGATTTAGTTCATGATTCATTGTTGATGTATTCCTTGATTCATGATAGAAGCATGAGATAGTATGTATATTAGTATACACTTGATGAATGGTATGGCACAGGATTTTATGATCAGATACATATTGATGAGACAGGGACAGTTGTGGCAGAGACAATGAAGGTGACAGAGTTTTGATAGAAGCAATAATAGTGAAATTGGAAGGTTTATGAAGAAGTCAACGAGTTCTAGTCCACAGAGGCGCGTGCATCTGGGGTTTACAATTAAGAAGGACATGGATACCCATGTGTTGCAGGACATGCATGTTGCAGACTTGTAGAAAATATTTCACATATTGTTTTCTATCTACAAGATGGGTTTTGTACTTGAGGGTTGGATTCCTCAGATCTCAGTTGGTGTTGAGATCTGCAAGTTGGGTCTTGTATTGAGAGTTGGTCCTCTCTTGGAGTTGGTGCTAAGATCTGTAAGTTGGGTCTTGTATTGAGAGTTGGTGCTCTTTTCAGTTGGTGTTGATAAACCCCAAGGATTTTAGTCTCTTATAACACATAATAAAAAATATTACACATATATCTAGTGTTCTTTGTGGTGATGGTTTATAGTTATCTATTATTCATGAATGTTGTTGATACGTGCAAGTAACTAAGTATGAATGAATAATATGTTTTAAGTGGTTTCTAACTAAAGTTTTGAAAGAAGTGTAAAAATATCCCTAATTCACCCCCCCCACTCTCAGTGTGGTCGGTGTTTCCAACAATTGGTATCAAACTAAGTATTAATGAATAATATGTTTGAAGTGTTTAATAACTAAAGTTTTGAAATAAGTGTAAAAATATCCCTACATTGATTCACCCCCCCCTCTCAGTGTGGTCGGTGTGTCCAACAATTGGTATCATAGAAGGCCTTCACTATAAGCCTTACAAGCTTGAAGGAGATCCATGGACACACAAATAGATGAACGTGCAGATGAATTTCCCTTCTTTGATGAGACATATTACTCAGCATGGAGAATATATATGAAAGGGTATTTGAAGGCAAAAGGAGAAGGTGTTTGGAACATAGTTTTTGGTGGATCAGTTCCCACGAAGAATCAATCAAAATTTTCATCCCAAAAGGAAGAAAAGAAGAACAATGCAGTGGCACTCAAGACCATCTTCAATGGACTCTCAGATCCTGTCAAAGAAAGCATAGGACAACTTTCCTCCGAAAATAACATATGGTTGATGCTAGAGAAGGTATATCAAGACAAAAGACAAGTCACATAAGATAATTCCATTAATTATAATGAAGGTAAAGACTCTCCAAAATATTTTTATTGCAATAATTCTAAGTGTGATGATGTTGAATGCTCTCCTGCAAATAAATAAGAAAACTTAGAAGTTTGTGTAGAATCAACTAACAATTATCTTATAGATGAAGAGGAAGAATTGTTGAAGTTTAAAATAAAAATTTTATCCGAGTTAGACGATGTTATCATGGAAATAGGACATTATTCAATTGCTTTTGAATATTTTGAAAAATATAGTAAGGAAGTGATCCAAAATGATCTTTTAAATTACTTTGGTTAAGTATGTTGCTTATGAAAATTCACCAATTAAGACTTTAAAGATTTAGAATATCTTTAAAGAAATAATTTGGAGCCAACATAAATAAGTAAATGCAGTAAACCATAAACATAATAGAACACCAAAAGTTGATAACGAAGTTCAACAAATTTTCTTACGTCTCTGGGCCTTTGGTCTTCAGTGGGGGAGGCTTCTTTATTAATCTTCAATTCTCAAAATATACACAAAAATTACATCATTTAGGTCTCTAATTGACTCAACTATGTTATGATCTGTCTCAGGAACCTGATGCAACAGATGAAACTTAAAAAGGTGGAGTATAACTCCTAGAAATGGCCTCCAAAGCTTAGCTACTCTTATGGATTCCCTGCATAAAAATGGCTTCTTCTAAAAAATTATGCATAATTTGGTTGTTCTAAACTTGTTTCTCATGGAAAATAGGCTGGATTCATATAAGATTTGAGTTGGGGGTCGAAATCCAACTTCCTCCAAGTTTTTGGCCTCAATCTGGGCTCCAAATCCTCAAAAAATGGGAGAAAACCCATTAAAAGGGCATACAATCATTAAAAAATCCATTCTCTAATGTTAAAACCCACTTCCTGCCAAATATTGGGCTCGTGCCCCTTTTCTCGGTGCTCCTGGTCTTGTGGATGGCTATGTGGCCATGCACTGGGTCGGTAGTAGCCCCTGGTGGTTAGTCCCTCGTTCTCGGCCCCTAGTTATACATGGCTCGGTCAAATAACAGTTCACCTTGGTTGGCGAGTAGTCCCCGATGGCCGAGCACTAACCCCCTTCTGCTCGCCACCTTGCAACACAACCATGTGAAATGGCGGTGTGGTTAAGCCTCGCCCTTCCACCCTTGTGGCTAGCAAAAAAAATTTAAGTCGTTGCCCACAGATAGGTCATAGGTTCAAACCGTCGGGAGGCCAAACAAATTTTTGACCCGAGTCTATTGCCACAGTCAGTTGTACAGATAGCACCATAGCCATGCATCACAATTGGAGCCTGCCACCTATATTCCATGTCACCAACCATACCCTTCCAGTTGTCATCCATACTTCCATGTGTCATCACCGGTGCATTCCATGTCACTGTATGAACTGCCACGTCAACATCCATACAGTCGAGTCATCTACCACATCAACCTTTGAAACGTCCAAATCTGTCTACCATGTTTCACCACCTGGTGTTGCCACATCAACATCCGTACAATCTATATGGTTGACTTCACCCTCCCATGTGTCATGCTTATGTACTAATGACGTCAGCAGTATGGATTGTCAACTTTGAATTTTTTCTTGCTTGACCCAAACTTCAGATAGCAATATATTCTCCATATGTAGTCCATTTCAAAACCAAATATACTATCAAAATAAACATGAAGAGAACTATGTGATGGCATTGGTTTCGTCCAAATCTGAGAAATTTGAATTTTTGGCCTTTCCAAAGCCATTTTGGATCACACCTCCCCACTGAGACCTCTTGGTCCTCCAAATGGATATTAACCAGACATCAAGTGTGGGATATGCCTCCCCACTTGTCCTTTGTCTATCAAATATGTCATGTGTACTTGTTGTTGGCGCGGAATTGATCAGACCAGGGTCCTTCTCAGGTTACCAACAAAAGGCACCAAGTAGTCTAGAGCGTTGGCATTTTCATCTCCTCCGAAGAGAAAAAGTCTCACCCGAAGCGCAACCAAGACAATAATATAGGGAAGGGCAAGGAGAATACTTAGGTGGGTTTCTAGAATCTTCAAGATTCACCATAACATTGCGCAAGACAAACTAACCAAAAAACATATCTGAACTTATTCATAACTGGGAATAAAGATAATCGAGTTGCAATAGCATTTGTAAACAAAGAAAATGCATTGATCTTATCAAACATAAAGAAGTAAAGTACAAAGAAAATTCATAATCATAAACACAAAACAACACAATATATTTCAAAATTTTAGGTCCTATATATATCGTCAAAAGATATTCTCAAATACAATCTTTTAGATGCAAATCAAGACTCTGTTACAAGCTTCTGGCTCCGAGCTCAAGCCTCAGAGATCTATCTACCCTTTTCCCCAAAACTATCTACAAGTTACAATCAAAGAACCTTTAATCTGTTTGTTCCCTCTATACCATCTACCCCTCTATATCAGCTATTCCATCTAACCCTTTACAATCATATGCATCTCATACATATAGGCTGAGTAGGATCTTCTGGATTTAGACTCTGCATGATTTCTTTTCCTTGTTCTCTTATAACTTATTTTTCCTTGCTGGTGTTGCGATGTCCCTTTTTGCAACCATTTTGTGTTTCTTTGCATGCTCCACTATCCAACTCCTTTGTATCTTTCACAAATTGTGTTTGAACAAAATTGGGACTACAGTCCTCCTTGTAAAACTTCTAACCAAAAACGAAGGGCCCAACAGGCTCCAACCACAATCCTTGACTCGCCCTTGAGTCAAGCCCTCGGGTATCTCTGGGGGGTCCAACTGCATGGGCTCTGGGTTAGTAGCTTGGGATGAAATGGATATTTCCCAAGGTGGTGACTAGGGTTTTGGTGGTGATGGGGGTTGTTCAGTGATGACGGTGGTCGATGGAGTGGTGCCAGGCTCAGGGTCATCCTAGATATCAATAATGTGGGTTGCTCAAGCCGTTGAGCGAGTGCGAGGAATGGTGGATGATATGGGCTAGGGGTTTAGAACCTTACTTGGGGAGATCCTCGTCCTGGGTTTCTTATCCATTGGGTCTCCAATGAAGGAATAATTGAGAATTTCATTGACATCCTTACCTGTCAACATGGATTTCTCTGGAAGTTGTGGGAACATAGGAATTGTTCTCTTCTTGCACTCCAGTGGTTGTGTCTCTTCCTCCTCCTCTGAATCTGTCTGCACTGTGGCATCTTTCTTATGTTCCTCCAGGCCCATCTCGGTCCTACCCCTTCTTCTTGACCCCTTTTCTTCAATATCTCTGCCAACAGAAGGTAGTGCATCCCCAACTTGCACAAGTTGTGTTTTACTCTAGGCCATGACATGACCTCCTTGTCGAAGGCCTCCTCATCCAGGTAAAATGGCAACATCCGATAGTGGAAGTCTTCTCGGTTATCATGCTTTGGCCATACGAATGTATGGTGGCAGTTCATGTTGAATGAAATGTTCTTCATGTTGAGGTTGAGAAATTCCTGTGGAATGCACAAACTTTGTGTTGTGTCTAGCAAACTAATGTACCAATTGGAGAACGTTGTGTTGTTGAAGGAAGTGTTCTCTGAGTCTGACCTTGAGTGTCAGGGCTCGAACATCTTTGCCAATTTCCCCTTATCTGTTGGAGATAACGGTCTTCTTGCAAGTGGAGTCCACTTTAACATAGCGAACGCAACTAACAGGTACCTTTAAGTGAAGGTGTATCCCTTTTCCTAAGCTTCATCGCAAGCCACCAGAAGTTCCTCTAGTAAATTACTACACCAGTTGAATACAACATCGTTGGCGCAAAAATATGCCACTGATAAGGCATCCAATGTACATTCTCCTTTATAATATGCCTGCATGACCTTGCTAGAAATTACATAGCAAGCAGTCCCAACTATCTCGGGTAGAATGGGGTCAATCTTGNCCCCCCCTCTTCGTATGAAATATCTCATATAAACTGGGCTCGCCCTTCTTATTCCCATGCTTGTTGGGACTATAAAAAACTTTGGATACATCCTCACCTTCGATGGATAATCCGGTGAGATGATGGATGTCCTCTGGGTGAATTGGGTATCTTCTATCCAACCACAGACTTCTTTTGTGTACCCTACTAATGAGAAAATTGGTACATCTCACAACTTCTCCAGTGGTATCAAAAACTGGAAAATCCCTGAGATTCATAATAGTGGAATTAAACAGATTAATGAACTCTAACTTTGGTATGAACTGAATTCCTCCCAACTCGTTTAGAGCGACACTCCAGAAGACATCGATGTTCGTCTGTGGGAACAAAACCTGGTATGTCAGGTCGAGGTCAAGGAGCTTGACTTGCTCGACCTTCCCTTTGATATTTCCCATGATCTCAAACCAGGGGTCACAGGGCTCGTCCGACACTGCATCCTTAGAAACGACATTTTTTCTCCCTATAGATTTTGGCATGGTAATTATAAAATGTCAACAAATTCAACATGATAACCTGGATTTGGGATCGCAAATGAGGACTGAGGGATTGCATAGGCTTGAGCACAATTCATAATTGGCAAGGCGCTAAGTTATCTCTGGGAAATAATACATCTTACATCGAGTTCATAGAACCTTATACTCTGGCTTAGCTGACAAGTTCTGTAATAACTGCTAAGTCTATTCATCATTAACCTTATAGACGTAACTTGGATCTAAGTTTTCCAATGAGATTGGTTAACGGGGTAAATCTATTTAGTGATCTTGGCATTTACTGAGAAACTTGGTTAGGGAAGTGGTCGATTCCAAACCTTATTGTTTAACAGATGAGAATCCTAGTGTGAATACTGATGGCATCTTTGTGTATCATGTCTTTATGGTTTAACATAATTTGGATGGGTTACTGTAGCGGTAATAAAGGCTATGACTGGATTGGGTTCATGTGGCACATGAACTAGGATTATGTCTAGATTCTCTCTCCCTCCGACCACAAAGGGGTCCCTGTCACATTTAATGACTGTCATTAATAGATTCGTGGCTCTTTTGATCCAACACTGTTGAGTAAGCAGTTCTACATCAAAACACACTTAGATAGAAAAAATGAAATTCATGTCACGACTCAACAATGCACTCTTCGACTTTATTAACTAAATTCAAAGAAATTTAAAAACAAAAATAAAATCTAACTACTATATATGTTCCTTTGCACTAGAGAAACAGTCCTTTAACTGAGTTCTGAGATATATAGGGTTTCAGGCAAGCACCATTCACCCATCCTGGTCGAAGTATACCATCTAGTTGTGTGAGTCTAACTTCTCTCGAAGGTTGGATCTCTGCAACTATAAATGGTCCCAACCAATGCATGCGCAAATTGTCTGGATGTTTCTAGTATCGACTGTCCTAAAGTAGGAAATTATCTCCTTGCGCAAACACTTTAGTCTTAATGTGTCTATCATGTCAATATTTATGCCTTGCTTTCTCCACTGATTGATGAAAGTCTACTAAAAACTTGGTCTCTTCAAGTTCCTTCAATTCCGTAAGCCTATGCACAACTGATTCAGTAATCTGTGCAATGTATAGACTCGGGGTAGTGAATTATGCAAGTACCACAACCTCTTTCCCATAGACTAGCTGAAATGGAGTATACCTGTCGAGTTTCTTTGTGGTTGTCCTGTAAGCCCATAAAACTATTGGGACTCTATCATCCCAATCCTCTCTGTTTGCACAACAAACCTTCATTAATCCTCTCTCTGAAATCTTGTTAAACGCCTCTATTGTGCCATTGGGTTGCATATGGTAAGGGATACTTTTATTATGTTGAATAAAGAACTCTATTGTAAGCTTTGTTATTGTACTATTGATAAAATGACCACCTTGATCACTGGTCAGACTCCTAGGACATCCAAACCGAGTGATAATATTTTCAAAAATGAACCTAGCAATAGTATCGGTCAAACAATCCTGAAATAATGTTTCCTCGGCCCAACATGTAAGGTAATCAATTGCGGTAATAATATACCTAGCCTTTGAATGCTTAGTTGTGGGGTTGATCATCCCAATGAAGTCAACCGCCCATTTCTCAAATTCTTGTAGAGCTTGAATTGGCTGAAGAGGCAATTCATCTCGTCATGATGGCTTGCCCACTCTTTGACAGACGTCACAAGATCTATCATATGCCTTTGCATCTTTGAAGAGCGTAGCCCACAAAAATCTAGCTTGGAGGGCTTTTTGCGCAGTGGCCTTTCCTCCAACATGACCGCCCGCAACTCCATTGTGGCACTCCCACAGTATGTCTTGTCTTTCATGATCTAAGACACACCTTCTAAGGATGCTATCTAGGCCCAACTTACACAATTTCCCTACAATAAACTGATATTCCGCTGCTCTAACTACTATATAATGTTTCTGAGTTGCGGAGTATGTTTCTGGGAATGGCCCTGCACTTAAGAGGACTGCTATGTCTTCCAAGTATTCTGGTATGGCCTCAACCTTGAACAGGTCTGCATCTGGGAGCTGATCATCAACTACTCCACCACTTTCTCCTTATTCTAATCTTGACAGGTGATAAGGCCGCACATTGCATCTTCCAGGTTTAATAATCACTTCAAATGAAAATTCCTGAAACAGTAACAACCACCGACAAATTCTTCCTTCCAGAACATGATTTTTAACTAGATATTTTAACACAGAATGATCAGTAAAGAACTTAAAATGAGAGCCTAACAAGTAATTTCTAAACTTATACAGAGTGTAAATCATAGCTAAACCCTCACTCTCTATGGTTTTATAGTTACGCTCATCTTGTGACAACTTCTTGCTATAAAAATAGATAGGATGATCCATGGCTCCATCTCCTGGTTGAGCTAAAATGGCTCCTAGGGCAATACTTGATGCGTCTACATGCACTTGAAATTCGTTTTCCCAGTTTGGAAATATAAGAATAGGTGTTGTGATGAGCTTTTCCTTCAGGATGTCGAACACTTTATCACACTCTGGCAACCACTAGAACACTTCTAACTTCTGTAGTAGATTTTCCAAGGGTGCAGTAATGGTTGCATATCTTCTGATAAACCTGCGATAGTACCCTATGTGCCCCAGTGTGGAGTGAAACTGCTTAGCGCAAGTAGGTGGATGCATGTTTACAATAACCACAACTTTGGCTAGGTCTACCAATACTCCTTCTAGGCATACTATGTGGACTAACAAATTTCCATGTGGCACAGAGAAGACACACTTCCTAAGGTTCAAGGATATCTGTAATTCCCTACATCTATCAAACATCATACATAGTAGCGCTACATGATCCTTGAGCATATTGTATACCATCCAATCATCCATATAAACTTCTATAAAGTTGTGAATAAATTCTTGGAAAGTTGATATTACAATCCGGGAAAAAACTGCAGGGGCGTTCTTTAGGCCGAAGGGCATCACATTATATGCAAATGACCCCCATTATGTTATGAATGTGGTCTTTTTTTTGTCTTCTTCAGTAATCCTCACTTGGTGATACCCTGAAAATCCATCTGTAAATGAGTAATATTCTTTCCCTGCAACCTGTTATAGCACTTCATCAGTAAAAGGTGTTGGGAAAGGGTCAAGCACACAGGCAGAGTTAAGGATTTTGTAGTCTACACATACCATAATATCCTATGTGCCTTTCTTTCTTTGGATGACTATTGGTCTAACCCATTATGCTTCTTCCACTACAAAAATGAGTCTAGCCTCCAACATCTTGTTTATTTCCATCTTAACCTTCTCTTTCACTCTAGGGTTAAGGCGATATGGTCTATTCCTTATAGGATTTGATCATGGTTTTAGTTCACTTTTCATCTCTCCCACGGCTCCTTTAATCCCTTTTAGCTCTGAAAATTTCTTTGAGAATGAGTCCTCATACTCCCGCAACAAGCTATGTATTTCTTGGCTAGTTTTCTCATCCCAGTAATCTCCTACCATAGCTATCTTAGGTTTCTCTGTATTTCCTATATTGAATTTATGCAACTTCAATGGATAATTATAAGAACTGTTATTCTGGTTGGGTATGGTGTTTTGAATCTCTCTGCTTCCTTAATGGATAAGTTTTTCAACTCTTCTAAATCATCCGGGTTTTCCAAATCCTTCTCAATTTTGTAGCATTTTATAGGTCTCTTGTCTGAGTCTAGGTGAAGGTTAGACTAGAGTTATTAGCTATGATTTTCACATACCACTAGGTCTGATTTCCGTTCACCAGCATCGGTGAAAAGGAATTCTTTAATTATTTGCAGGACTATCTTAAGATTAGGGTACTTACTTGTAAACCAGAATTCCTTTCAAAATTGGTCTACCAATGTTTTCGAGTCGATGGTCTATCTTCTGGTTTCTTCATGCATGTACCAAGATTTAGGAATCAGACCTAGTGAATGTGGAAATACTTGAACCCATAAGCAAGATGGTATTTCCACAACTTGCCACTATCTTACACATTGTTCAATATGTGCTTTAGGATCAAACTATCCATTGAATAGTTGTGCAACTTAGAAATACATCTGCATCTCTGATTTCAGTTGCTCCTTATCTTGAAATCTATATTGAATAGCTTGCTTCACATCCTCCTAGTTCTTAATCCAGGCTTTGTGACTAGTCCACCATCTAGCGGGGGTGTCTTGGAGGGCTAAGTCCAAAATTGAGATTCTTTGATCCTCCGCTATATTTTATTCCATGCTGACCGGAAAGTTGTCAAGTTATGAGGTACCATCGTATATCGGGTGTTCTCTGACCTCGGTTCCAACCCATCTAGTTTTTATGACAGTTGTGGATCTCCTTGAAACTTTTTCATATGAACCTTGCTTCCTACTGTCAAATGCTAGTTATGAATCTTCGTCCGCCGATTGTATGCTCCTCCAACTTACTGAACCATTAGTAGTAGGATTTGTGTAGTCTTCTCTCATTCCTTCTATTACAGTGTACAACTGATCCAAGTCTTCTTCCTCCATATTGTTGTATGTTTTCTCAATGTAGAGAGGACCTACATATGGATCCAAGGGTTGAAATACTTTTATTTTGTCTACCTCAAATGTCATAGTGTATTTCTTTAGGTCAATCACTGCATAGTTATCATAAGCCCAATCAATACCAAGTAGTGTAGGATAAGGGTCCTTATCCCCCATGATTTTGATCACCTCAAAATCAGCTACAGTCTTTACTCCTGCAACATCTATGTCCACATTCTCTAGTCTTCCTATTGGAAAAATACAGTATTGATTGGCCATTCTTAACTGAATTAGGGAATATGTCAACTGGGGTTTTCCTAAATCTTTCCAAGTCTTTTTAGGCAGTATATTAACATTAGATCCTAAATCTAATATAACATGCTTAATCTCAAACTCATCTATCTGGGCTGCTAATCTAAACTCTTTTCCAATTCGTATTTTCCTTCTCTACACTCTCTGAGTATTCTTCTCGGGAAGATTAGTCCTTATTCTAGTTTCCATAGTTTCTTCAGTTCCTAGGACTAGGTACAAGGCATTGCACAACTTTTCTATCAACTGGTCATTCCCAAGAATATCAAAAAATAACTTAAACCAAAGGTCAACTACCTCTTGTGGTTGCTCAGGTTGTCTCATCGGGACTACAGGGTTTCAGGGTGCAGGTGGTGAAGCAGGGAATTGCATGATCTAAGGATAACCAATAGGATGAGGGGGTTTTTCTTGCCTCTCAGGTCCAGGGATACTCTGGAATACTTCTATTGCATTTTTAAATAATATATTTTGTTTCATAGGATCATACCTGTCCTCCTTAGGTGTTGTTGTATGCATCTGAGGTAAATTCTCAGCATCTACACCAGTATTTTCTCCTCCTCAAGTAACAATATTAAGGTTGGGTAGTTGTCCTTTAATGACTCTCCTTATATCTGAACTGATAATATTAGTTCCTCGTTGACGTACCCGATGTTCCCATTTCGCAATTAGATCTAGGCAGTCTTTAGTTACGTGCCCATTGGTTTTGCAGTGAGAGAACCATGGTCGCCTTGGGTGAGGAAAATATCTATCCATGTGGCCTTGATCATCATAGTTGTAGCATCGACTTGGTCCTCTTCCCCTGATTCTTCCTCCTCTGAAGTCTCCTCTAGCTCCACCTCCTTGACCTCTTCCTGGTCCCTGAGGGGTTGCATTCACCCTGAATGATGTTCGATCCAGTCTGTCTGCAAGTGCATCCAATGCTCTACAGTTATTTGTAGCATGTGTGGTAGATGTGCAAAGCTCACAATGCACAGTATTTGGTATTATTGAATACGTTTGAATAATGGAGCATTGTCTTGGCTCATACCCATGGATTCAACCTCGCAATAATCAACTGATGATGGTGCTTGATTACCTAGAAAATCATGATATGGGGTTCGGTTATGGAATGGTACTTTCGCGGATACTTACACAACCCCTCCCGTGGGTCCTGGTGAGGGTCCCATCGTATTTTGAGCGGGCCCCATTCCCCTCATTCGTCCACCAAATGTCCTTCTGTGTAGCATCCATTACACCAGACTTGTGGTCATTCTGGTCTAGGTATCATCAATTCTTGAATCTTCTCTATGAGCGTTGATATTTTCCTTGCAGTTGCGCCAAATTTGCATCTGTTGGGGGTCTGGTCACTCTCAGGCTCCCATGATATCCTGCCATGGATTCAATCTTCATTTATTGTTCCAAGGCATCTGTCAAAGTGGCTATCCATTGTTACGTTAATGGGATCTGTGTCAGAGGTAGAAATCCCTAGATATACCATTCTCTTTGATTTTCCTCATGAATTGGATGTGCTAACCTCCCTATAGCATATTTAAACTTCTAGTTGTATTCCCAGGCCGATTCACCTTCCCTTTGCTGAATTTCACGCAACTCAGACATATCTTGTTGTTTTGACTGAGGTAGCTTAAACTTTGCTATGAACTTTGTTCATACCTGGTCAAGTGTGAACGCTTGACCTTTCACTCCTGGTACTCATGGCTCAATGGGATTCATGTACCATTTGAGAGCACGACCTCTCAAGCTAGTCTGGAACTAAACCAATTTATTCACATCCAGAGTCCCTCTGGACCTCCAAATTACTTCACATAAGAACCAATGTTGCACAACATCCTCATCTCCCTTACCCTATAATTCTGGGTATCGAGCAATCAAACCTCCCACGTTACCAACCATTGCTGGTATTAATGCTCCTACCAAGATAAACCCTAACGGTCCTGGTTGCGACCTACCAGAGGATCCCAATATCCTCCCAGTATTTGCGCTTCCCAGTTGTGACTAACTAACTGACTGCAATCGAACAAAAATAGCATAATAAGGTATTATAGAATTTACCACTTGTATAGAAGACACTTGGGGTATGGGTGATTCGGGGTTGGTGCCACTGGCTTCAGGGCAGGTTTCTTTGATCTGGGGGGTCTCGTTCTCATCCTTTGGAGCAGTCTCTTCAGATGAATTCCCAATCTTTCCTATTATCAGGGATGAATCTTCTATTTATTCTTCAATATCCATGTCGGCTTCCTTTTCCCATGCTTCTACACCTTCTTCTTCTTGTCCACCCTCTTGGGGACTTCTTTCTCTATGCGTTGCTCATTTAATCTTTGATTGGCCAGTCTTTCATGTCTTCTCATCTTTCACAACTCTTCCATATATCCTTCCTCAACTTATCCTAGTCTAACTTCTTTCTGCAACTTCTCAGACTGTTTTACTCCTTTTTTATCTTACCGTGCCACCACTTCTCAACTATGGCAGCTATTTTCAAGGCTCGTTCATCCCTTGAGGCCATTTCTTACTGCTCCACCATTTGTCAAAGAACCCTCTCCCCTCTCTTAGGCCATGATTCCACCCCAAACTCACCCCACCCCAAGCAAGGGTGTTTACGTTGCCATCTGAGTCAGGGACATAGTCAACATCCCCTCCTCCATCAAGAAAACCTTAATCCACAAGGGGATTTCTCTCAACAATGTTCCCCTTGCGTCTTTCTTGAAATCTGCTTTTTCCCGTGAAAAAGATTGATGGTTCTCATCTGCAAAATCAATAATGTATCCTTCTAATGTTGTATTAACCCAGAAATCGATCGCTCGCATTATCGGACGATCCATATGATGAAGTGATGCGATATTTTTTGTATCCCAAGCATGGGTCTTTCTTGACTCGTTCAAGGAAATTTGGAGCTTCTTGGAGCCTATCTATCCAGTGGAAAATTTCTTCCAAGAACTTAACCCACAATATCTCGTACTGGTCACTCGATCTTTCTGAGTAAAAGACAACCTCCCATGTATATTTCACAAGTTTCCCTCGCAACTTTGCTTCTTTCCTTATGAATACATTGCAATTTTTCTCCCACTATTGGTGAATATCAGATCGGTGAATCTGCGGAAGCATTCTCCCTACAGGTTCCCTTTTAACGTAGGTCCCAGCAACAGAACCATTTTGTTGGCACGGAATTGATTAGACTAGGGTCCTTCTCAGGTTACCAACAAAAGGCATTGAGTAGTCTACAGAGCTGGCATTTTTATCTCCTTTGAAGATAAGAAGTCTCACCTGAAGCGCAACCAAGACAAGAAGATAGGGAAGGGAAAGGAGAATACTTAGGTGGGTTTCTAGAATCTTCAAGATTCACCATAAAATTGCACAAGACAGACTAACCACATAACATATATGAACTTATTCATAACTCAGAATAAAGATAATTGATTTGCGATAGCATTTGTTAACAGAGACAACGCATTGATCTTATCAAACATAAAGAAGTAAAGTATAGATACGATTCATAATCATAAACACAGAGCGACACATTATATTTCAAAATTTTAGTTCCTTCTATATATATTGTCAAAAGAGATTCTTAGATACAATCTTTCAGATACAAATCAAGACTTTGTTACAATATTCTAGCTCTGGGCTTAGGCCTCATAGCTCTATCTACCCTTTTCCCCAAAACTGTATACAAGATACAATCATAGAACCTTTAATATGTCTGGGCCCTCTATACCATCTACCCCTTTATATCAATTATGTCATCTAACACTTTACTATAGATTTTAACCTTGAATAATATCTACTGCAAACAGATATTCATTAAAAGAACATAAAAGATACAATGGCAAATACAAACATTACACATAGATTTTTCTCCTGGAAACCCAAACTGGGAAAACCAACATATTCTATATTCATTCATGTGTGTTACATTGTTTACAATACAATATACATTAGGAGCCAGCGGCATCCAAAACCCTAACCCAATGACCTAGATTAGTCCACAACCCTAATTCATTAACCAGAAATAGAAAACCATTGGCAAAAACCATGTGTTGAAAAACCACCTAAATATGTGACATGTTTCCCGAGGCAGGTGACATGTTTCCCGAGGCAGAAATTTTTTTCTCAGGGACACTGCCCCCTATGATCTAGATCTTCAGCCCAGTTTGCATCCACAAAGCCATGTATATCCGCCACTCTTTCCAATCCCGGTCTTCCTTCGTAGCACAATCCATAGCTAGAAATGCCACACAAATACCTGAAAACCCTTTTTACTGTTGTCCAATGCTCCTTCCCTAGTTTTGACATATACCTGCTCAAAACTCCCACTACATGTGCAGTGTCTAGTCTAGAAAAGACCATTGCATACATCAAAGTGCCAACTGCACTCGCATATGGAACATGAGACATGTCCTCCTCCTCTTCATGTGTATTGGGAAATCGATCCATAGATAACTTTACACCAACAGGAATAGGAACATTGACCGGTTTACATTCCTACATATTAAACCTTTGCAATATTGTCTCGACATATTTTCTCTGATTTAACCAGAGTTTCCTTCTTTTTCGATCTCTTTTAATTTCCATGCCCAAAATGAAATTTGAAGCACCAATATCCT
The DNA here is from genome assembly GCA_010110895.2 of Picea sitchensis. NCBI lineage: Eukaryota > Viridiplantae > Streptophyta > Pinopsida > Pinales > Pinaceae > Picea > Picea sitchensis. The sequence continues at coordinate 7,182 of SNQJ01S0019249.1, read as the reverse complement.
TCATGTCAAATTTAGAGGACAACTGATTTTTCACATCCAATATAATCTCCTTGTTGTTTCCTATTAGCAACATGTCATCCACATACAAGACCAAATAAATCAAATGATCACCAATTAATTTAAAATACACACAGTGATCCTCTTTGTTTCTTGCGAAGCCAAGTCCCAACATATCAGTATCAAATTTTTAATACCACATCCTTGATGATTGTTTTAAACCATACAAGGAGTTTTTCAGCTTGCATACCAGCTCCTTCTCTCCCTTCACGGCATAAACTTTTGGTTGCTTCATATAGATTTATTCTTCCAGATCCCCATGTAGGAATGTTGTCTTCACATCCATTTTTTCTATTTCAAAATCAAATGCAGCAACAACAAATAGCATAAATCTTATGGAGGTTAACTTGGCAACAAGAGAAAAAATCTCACCAAAATCAATTCCCTCAACCTGGGAATAACCCTTTGCTACTAACCGAGCTTTGTATTTCTCCACTTTTCCTTCTGCATTCAACTTCTTTTTAAATACCCATTTTCTTCC
>SNQJ01S0019248.1:115583-139789 GCA_010110895.2 Picea sitchensis | reverse complement strand
CAGTTTGTTTTAGTTAAGTTAATAATATCTTTTACATCCAATGTGTAGAGCTAAGCCTTAGTTCCACACTGGTCGAGGGCCTCCACATCTATGATAAATAGGCATATTTTGTATGTTAGAGGGGTCGATGGTTTTGGAGAGAAAGTCTTTTTCCGAAATTTTTTAAGAGAACTATTTATGTGCAAGTTATTTTAATTAAGAATTTTGTTTTAGAACCAAAGACACTTCTTTCATCTCAGGCGTGAATGTGATTGGACCAAGGGGGATTATCTCTTTCTTCGGATTCAATATTTGTCGTTGTATTGAGTAAGAGTTACCATATTTGTTATTTAAAGTTATATTATAATGTTGCAATAGTCCTTTTATTCTTGTTGATGAATAGAAATTGATTGTGTTATCATGTGATTGATAATAGAGCATTGAAAATTACTTTTTCTTGCGCTAACTTCTTGTCACGTATATATTTTCTTTTTGTAAATGTTATCTCAAACAATTTTGAATGTATACTAATCAAAATGGTATTAATTATACTTTGAAGTAGTTTATATCTTCTTCGTCTGCATGCCAAGGTATAAGGGTTATCCTGCAACCCACCCTTCCCTCAACACATAGTTAGCTTCCCTTTACCATCTAGTTTAAAGCTCTATCTCTCTTTTGTTATAAACGTTAGAAAAGAAACAAAAAGAGAACTACATAGCCTAAGGAAAGGCTTAACAAAAAAGGAATATATGTCAATCACAATTAAATCTCATCAATAATTCCATCCAAATCATGAATCTGGAGAACCTTACCACTCATCAAACACTTACGAGTCTAATTGGGCCTCTTAAGCAGGTTTGGTTCCTATTGTTGAGTTAAATAGATATTGTACCCCTCAACAAGTCGTTAACCACAGTAACCTCATATCCTTTCTAGAAACCAAAATAACTTACAAAGTTGGGGATGGATCTATTACATCAATCCCCACTTCTATGCCATTTCAATTTATACCATGTTCTTTATGCTACCAAAATCAATTACAACTTTACAACACTTACCTCCATATGTATACTTAGATTTCAAGATGTTTTTCCTCAACCAAATGTATTCCATCTATATAAATTGGTGTTCTTGCATCATCTTAATTATGGGAATTATTACCTCCCAAACTTTACTTGATGATAAAATCCCTAATCCACAAATCGCAATCCAATATTGAACTACTAGGACACTCATTATTGTCACATAAGCAATGTATCCTCTTCTCTTTATGCCATCTCTCCTTTGACTCAAGGGTGGTATCCCTAGTGGGATTGTTAAATCTAACAATGAGGCACAAGGTGAAGTGAGAGTAGATTTAGTAAAATAATGTTTTTGGTATTTTTTAATATAAAAGAAGTGGTGGGAGGGAAAAGATATTAGTTCCGAAGAAAACAAGGACAATGGAGTCAATGGAAATCTAATGGGGATTATGGGGTTAAGAAGAAACACTTCTTCAAAATAGATTATTTTCCTTATGGATTAGAGTGAGGAGACTAGGGCCAAGGACTCAATAGTCTCCTAACTAATCAAGATGAAAATGGTGACCAAGACCCTACAAAGAAGGGGTCCTAAAAGGAGAACCTTCATTAGCAAACTCAATTATAGCTTAGTAATATTAATTAACACCCTTTCTAGGGTTCCTAAAGGATATGAAAAGCATGAAATTAAATAATTACCAAAGTAAAAAAGGAAATAGGAGATGATTTATCTCAAAATGATTTCCTTTAAAGTGGTAGACTTTACCCTTCAATGGATTAATTTTGCTAGCTTTGTAGAAGACTTGAAAATCCGCAAAAAATATTTATATACCAAATAAAAACCAAAGGAGAAGACCTTCAAGAATTGAGACCAAATATTTATGCATCCTACAAAGAAAAATCCCTTATACAACACATATGCTCCAAGAAAGATATTCCAATTAAGCTACAAAGAGGGGAAGCTCCAAAAATACAACTATGAGTACAAATGAGGAAGGGTTTCTATCTATATAGAGTCTAGCTCGACTTATTTTACAATAAAATAATATTTTCTCATGTGAAAACCCTAGATGTATCCTAGGGAGGAGCAAATTATTATTTCATCCAACTAATGATTCAACAATATTTAAAATAATGAAGTGGTCAATGCCACATGTACAAGTCTCCAACAAACATATGCCCAAAAGAGTTGGGTGTCCCTATCAAAGAAAAAAGAAGACGAGTCAAAGGTGCAACATCTATCCTCCAAATTCTTCCAAGTATATATCCACAACCAAATCCTCAAAGTAGGCAATGAAAACCTCCTAGATCTCCTCCAGTGTGAATGTGTAGCTCTCTAAGGTGAAACATCCCAACAAGCAATGAATAGAAGCTCCCATAAGTGGATGACCTCCAATAGATACATGAAAATATGGGCCATGTGGACTCAAAAGATAGGGTGATCTTCACCATGGGAATATATCAATGATGAACTCCCCAAATAACCAAAACTCTCAAACAAAATATGGGGGGTGTTCTTCAAACGAGTGGTCAAAATGCAACGAAATGTTTCTCACAACAGATTTTAAAAGTTCCATAATTGTGTCAATTTTTTCAGAATTTCTATTATGACCACATTTTATAAATCACGCAGCCATTATGTATCTAATGACATTGATGTAGAAAAAATTGGGGCACTCTATCAAAATATAACTTCTCCTAAAGCCATGTCTCCCTCAATATAGGCAATGCAACCCTAGATCTAGGGTTTGGAACCTCCTAGATCTTCTTCAATGTGGGGCGCCCTCAACTATGAGCATAAGAAACCTTCTTCAAGATGGATATATCCTAAAAATAGGGCATGAAACCATGAATAACATCCTCAAGATACTTTTGGCATATCCCAAGATGAGAATTCCCATCAAATGTGCAAAATAACCTCGAAAGTTGATCTCATCCTCAAATAAAGCAAGTGGATCCATGGTACAAGGCCTCAACATGTGGAATGTCAATAAAAACGCAATCATCTCCATAAAAACAATGGATGGCCCCCCTTTAATCCAACAATATTCCTCAATGTGTGTGAAAAATAATCTCCAGGATGGCACATGTGGACCAATAAAGCATGAGGAGATGTAAAGAGGTAAGAAGAGTAAGTTAGATATGCCATGAACCATGTGATAAGTCACCAAGCAACCAACCAACTCATCAAGGATAAGGATTAACTCATCAAAACATGCATGAAGTGATGATGAATGTGCAAATGCCTCCAAATGTGGGCCTGGGAAGGGGAGTGATCAAAGTGATTTCATGCTCCATGCTATAAGTAATCCATCCACGTGTGAATATCATCCATAAGATCTAGGTCATTGTAGAAAAGGAGTGATAACCATGACCATTTTCATCCAAACCATGTGACAAAACACATGTAGAAATGTGAGTACATTCCAAGTGTTCTATGTCATGATGAAGGTAGTTAATTGGAGATGCCAATACAATTTCCACTTAGCCCCAAAGTGTGAGGGTGTTCTACCAATGGATCCATACATTCTCATGTTCAATCATGTAGCAAGGAGTGGATATTAAAGCATCGCATGATCAAGTGTAATGCTATCTCTACAATAAGCAAGTATACAAAGAAATGCATCGTCCAAAACCTATAGCACATCACCATCCATGTCATTAACATTCCATGGAACCAAGTGAATGCCCTAACCATCGAAATCTCTTTGTGATGAAAATCACAAGGGTGGTGAACAAATTCACTAGTGTAGGCCTCATGCAAAATGAATGGCAACATGCATTATCAAATTCTCACCACTTTCTATTGGTGTTCCATCATCTGATCTTATCACTCCTTGGGATAATTATGTTCTAGCCTCGTTACTTTTCACACCATATTTTTATGGGCATTCAAATGATCTATGGAAATCATCTCCATGTGTAGAAATATACATTCCTTCCATAGCCACCAACAGTTTTTCCTCTACCTTAAAATCCACCTCGAGTTATATCTTTACCTTTTCTTGACGTACCACCTTCCTCCAATTTATCATCCTTCTCTTCATGTAAAAATTGTATGCAATGTTGAAATTCTTTTGCAACCTCGACCACCTCTTCTTCTACCATCATTTCTCTTGTTATATTTTTGCACTTTTCTTCCTCTCTTAATACCAAAAATAGGTTTCCTCAACTAAAACCATCTTGTGCAAACTCATCTCATCTTGGACTACAAACTTCAATGCATTTACATACTTCCAAACTTCATGATTTTCATCCTCATCATAATCCATGTGGATGCAAAGTCAATCAAATTCCTCTAAATACTCAAGTACACTTTGGTCTCTCTACAAAAAGTTGTTATCTATCTAAAAGAACATTTGTTTATAATCCACTTACAAAAATTCCTTACTCAACTTGGACACCATATTACTCCAAGTCCATATCCTCTCCTTGCTTTGGAAAACTTGTTTGCACAACACAAAAAGCACACCAAATATCATTTTGGCCCTTGAACTTGGTAGTAGGGAACCTCACCTTGTTCGAGGCCTCTATCTTCTCATACTCAAAGTACCTTTCCATTTCAATTATCCAATCCATCAATGATTTTTATTTCAAACTCCCATCATAATGAAAAATTTTGACTTTGGATCCTCTTTTACTATTCAGAAAGTTGATCCACTAGGTTGCTACATCTCCCTCTAGTTTAATTTCTCGATCTTCTTGATGCTCCATGTCTAAACTGCTAGCGTCTAGTTATCCACTACGTTGTCTTTTTTCTAGTGCCTTAATTCTTCTTCTCATCTCTTGTGTTTCTTTTTTTACACCAATTTTCCCACCTTTTCTTACCATCGTTGCACTTCTTACCCTACAAAATCTAGGGAATTCAATTTTTAGAGTCTATTTCAATTATCCAAAAGCTTCTCTAACATGAAAATTATCAATCACAAGTTCCTATCTTTCTTTATCTTCTTCATGCTCTACACATAAACTACTAGAATCTAGTTCTCCACTTTGTTTTCATGTGTCAAGTGCCTTGACTCTTCTTCTCAACTTTGGTATTTCTTTGTTTACACCATTTTTTCAACCTTTTCTTTCCATTGTTTCACTTTACACCTTCTCAAATCTAGGGAATTCCACTTTCAAATTTTATATCAATTATCCAAAAGCTTCTCTGACATGAAAATTATCAATCACAAGTTTTTATCTTTCTATTGACACTTAAGGTTTGGCAAATGTTTTTTGCATGCCACAAGTCATCACTCTATGCATGCTCAAGAATATGCATTCTACGGTGCCAAGTTTTAGCGTCTGTGCCAAGCCAAGGATTTATTGCACATGCCAACCCAATTTGTACCACACATAAGGACTTAAATAAATTGTATGCAAGTCGGACCCAAAACTATCTTCAAGAATCATTGTAATTGTTTCTGTAACAAACCCTCTAGTCATGATCGAAGTTATGCATGAGATGGCAAGTTTGTTATGATTTCCACACTCTATGGAATATATGGGGGGATGCATTTGAATATGTAAGGGTTGGTATTTTGAGTAAAGAGAGAGTTCATTGTTATGAGAGAGATAGACGAGCCAGAGCTAGATTTATGTTGAGTTTTATCTTCTTGTTATATTTGGTATTGTTATGTATGGAAGATAAATTAGATCAAGATCTGAGCACATGGATCGTCTCTATTTTTAATGTTAATTCACCTTGACCTGACTATGACCCTATTGTATTTCACTAGTTTAAATTAATGGAATGAATTAATACAACTTGAAGCTCATTTATCTCTGCATATGATGACTTCTGACTTAAATGTATGCATGTTTTATATTATTATGAGAAATATCTTGTGGTATTTATCAATGACTGAATGATTTTTTCATGAAGGTTTCCTATAAATATTATTCCTTCACACCCTGCACAAGATCTATGGTCTCCATGATTCTCATGTTGTCTCGGGTGAGACATTCTTCAATCCTTGAAAATTGAACATGTCGGTGCCTATGGGGTTTTTTTGGTAAATACTATCGAACCTTGGGTATATAACCCCCTAGTCGAACCAAAAAATGGTTCTATTGCTGAGACCTAAATTTTTTGTACTACATGTTGAAGGAAGAAAATGAGGTGGAAACCTTCTAGGAAGGAGATACAAGACTGGATATCAGAGGAGGAGAATGAATTCGCACGACAAGACCAGAAATTTGAAAATCAACCTTGAACGTTAGAAAGAAGGGTACATCTATACAGATTTACATGAAATTTTCTTTGTTAAGTTTCATTATTTATTGTATGAGTGGATAAGGAGTAAAATAGAGATTAAATATACATGGGGATCCCAAGAATCACTATTTTGGGAGCATAACATAGTCAATAGGTTGATATTTGTGGATAATAAATGGACCAAATATATTGAGTTATGGTTTGAGTGTGTGAAAGAAGGGTATATTATTGATTTTTCTATTGAGTGCAATGATCAATCCTCCAGTAGTACTGAATGAAAATTTGTATCTGGACCTAGAAGAAAATTATTAGAATAAATTCCTCGGTGGATAATGATGTTGACTGTGGATAAGTGGATAATGAGCATGGAGCCCAATAGAATGGTTGAGTAACTCCCCCCCCCCTCCGGCGTGAAGTGAGGGAAGGATGGAAATAAGGGGGAAGCAAAGAGAAATAATGGATCTAGCAGAAGGGATCCAAAAAAAGATGAGATGAGGTGAGAAGAGAATGGAACCAGAAGAACAAAGAAGAAAAAGAAATGAGAGATATGCAAGAAGAGTTGAGTATAAGAGAGGAGAAAATGAAACAAGGGGTGAAGAATGAATAGTGATACCCAAGATGAAGAGAAAAGACACCACACCAGAAGGGTGTGTGGGAGACAGTTATGTGCCAGAGAGAAGTCTAGAAGAAGAGAGGTCATCAAAGAGGCATGGAATTAGGAGTAAGGTATCAAGAGAGGATATTAGGAGAAGTGGGAGTAGGTTCGAAGAAGACGAAGTCATATCCATTTGATTATTAAGGGATGTAGTCACATCAAAGGAATATGGGGCAAAAATAAGTAACGCCAACGCAGTAGAATATAGTGATGGATCCCTTCGAGAATGGTAATTGGCCTTAGAAATTGTGAGTGGGATTGAGTGGCTAAAGGTAAGAATATATTTAGGATACATCACTGAAAATGATGAGAGATTATGGAGTAACCCCCTATTTGAACCACCCCCCTTGTGCATTTTCCATCAAGAAGAAGAAATGGAAGAAAGTGCATATGTAAGAGAAGTAGAAGAAGAGACATTAGAAGATACAAGTGGAGGATAAATCGAGGTCAGCAATGCTTCACAAGGAGGAACGTCAGTGTCATCAATAGGAAGTAGTAGTCCATCAAGAAGACAAAGTGTTATATCGAGTATGGTGAACCAAGACTCAACTATAAGGCTTCCCTCATTTCATGGGACACGAAGAGATGATGTAGAACAACATTGGTTTACGTGTGAATCTATATGGTCGAAGACGAGAGTCACGAACGAGGCATCCAAGATTATGTAGTTGGAGACCACCTTCAGAGACAGAGCTCTGAAATGGTACATAAAGAATAAGGATACTACATCGGTGGGACATTTCAGTGTTGGCACACCCCAAAACCCTATTACAATCCATGACAACTCAAGTTGACTCATTGATCGAGCTGCCTTTTTCTGCTTTTCCTTCTACATGCTTCTTTTAGCATGTCGAGTTGTTATCCTTCATTTTCACCTGCTTTCTTCTCTTGATTTATTTTCTTCTCTATTCTTCTACTTTGTGAGCATATTACATACTTAGTATTTTCATGAACATTATTTCCACACTGTCTATCCAATAGACCCCCAACAATCACCTATGGCTTGTCCCGAGCCACTTAGTCCTTTTGCGTGCTCCTCCATGCTTGCATGAACTTTTTGGAGGTGTCATTACCTATCGAAACTTCCTTTATTATTGTTTCCTATGTTTCCAGAATTTATTCTACACCTTGCGCAGTCATGGACATAAGTTGTTCTTCTATTTCATGTGTTGTTTGCTTCAACTTTCCCTACACAGTTTCTAGTTATCCTATTACCTTGAGTGCTTCTTCTTGCAGTGGTACTAAGCATTGTTGAAGGATCCTATGTTTATATTTCATCTTTTCAAATTCTATGTATGAGTGCCTATGTGCCAAAATGGTTTTCATTCTCCCAGTTGGTGGAAGGGTGTTTATGCTCTCTAAATATTTCTGCACTTTTTCCTGCGCATCCCTTAATTTTTCTTTTGCGACCTTCATTTTTGGATCTTCTACCAAGTCTGTTCATATTTTCACACTTTCCTCGCAAAGTTTTGCTCATTCTTCTTACAACTTCTTGATGTTTTCTATGGCTGTCATCGTCATTCTCTCTCATCCTGCTCTTTCCTCCAGTGGTGTTCTTGGTGTACTACACAATTGTAGGTCCTCAATCCTTGTTTGGAATCCTTTGATGAATTCACCAATATTTGATACTTGTTCCTCCATGGTTTCTTCTACTATGATCGGTGCCTCTAGGATTTCTTTATACAACTTATGGACGACTGTTTGTATGTGATATGTCATTTTCCCAGCTTCGTCCTTGTCCTTCATTTATTTCTCGGCCTTTTCTTCGGCCTCACTCTTTTACTTCAATATGCTTTCAACTTTTTCCTCAACTACGCTCTTTTCCTAGAGAGAGGTTGTGTATTCCGTCTTCGCAATTGCTTATGCCTTTGTACTCTGTAATTTTTTATTTTTCTTTATCTAATTTTTTACTTTATTTTCTTCCTTTTTCTACTTTTTATTTGTTTTTTTGTATTTTACCTCCCTACTATAGTATATTTACTATGATACATGAGTTATGGCACAGTCCATCTTACTATGAAAATGGTCGATCATCTCTATAGAGTTTCAATCGACTCCCATTCACCATTCCTCCAAGGACTTCTCCATTCAAGGTTTTCAACTACGCAGCACCTTCCTCCGTCACATGTTGAATCACATAGAGTCCTAACCAATGCATTCAAAACTTCCCTGGATGTTGCATAAAATTATTGTCATGGAGTAATATTGAGTCTCCCACTTGGAATTTTTATGTTTAATGTGTCTATCATGCCATGCCTTCTCTCTCTCCTTCTAAACTTGTTGATGAAAACCTGTGACAAACCAATCTTCCTCAAGTTGTACCAACTGTGACAATATCTCCTCTATTACATCAAAGTTTGAAATATCAGTAATTGTTGTAATGCACATGCTAGGTAGAATAAACTCCATTGGCATAATTGTTTCTTTCCCATAGACCATCCTGAAAGGTGTATGCCCTATCAACTTCTTACTAGTAGTCTTGTAGGCCCATAACACTGCAGGAAACATTAAGTCACAATCATATCTCCCTACATTGCAGATCTTTGTCAAAGCATTCTCCAGGATTTTATTGAAAGGTTCCATTGTCCCATTCAGGGATGATTTTAGGGGATAAATTTCGCTCATGGGCTAATTTTCCATGGTTTTTCCAAAAATGAGATTCGTTATTTTAAAAATGATTGGCCCAAATTCTATAGGATAAAATTATTTTACCTTAAAAATCGCCAAAATTTTATAAAAACTATATAGAATACTTAGAAATTTGAATATTTTTACAAAAATATCGCCAAACATTTATAGTTGACATATGAAGGATTAGTAAGATTCGCCAAGGTTTCTACATTTTAAAATAAATTTCCATCCTTAAAATCACCCCTAGTCCCATTGGCCTAAGGATGATATGGGGTACTCATCTGATGATGAATTTGAAACTCCTCAGTCAATGTTGCATTTGTTCTATTCAGGAAGTGTGTTCCTTGATTACTGAGTAATATGTGTGGACATTCAAATCATGTGACTGCATTCTCAAATAGAAATCATGTAGAAGTCTTTGGGATGCAGTCTAAGACTAGTGTTTCTTCTACCCATCTGGTCAAATAATTCATTGAAGTTATTATTTAAATTCCCCCTAATCTTCTTTCTTGTGGGTTGATTGGCCCCACAAAGTCTATTACCCATTTATCAAATGCCTGCAATGTAACGTATGGATTTAACGACATTTGACCCCTCATGTATGGCTTTCCCACCCTTTGAAAAAAATTGTATGTCTGACAATACTCTTTAGCGTCTTTATGAAGTGTGGGCCACCAAATCCCTGTGCACAAAAAATTTTGTGTAGTCACTTTACCTGCATAATTTCCTCATACAATCCATTCATGTGCTTCTATGAGTATCATAGGATTTTCTTGTTCCAACACACATCATCTCAATATTCTATATACTCCTAAGTTATATAAGTTTCCTACAATGAGCCAATAGTCTACTTCTTTGAATACCAATTTTTTCTTCTGCGCAATTGTCATGCCTGATGGGGCCATTCATGTACTTAGAAATTGTGCGATAATTCTAAAGTAGTAATCCACCATTTTAACTACAAACAATTGTGCATATGGTAAGTTTTCATCTAAATTCCCTACATATTCTCCTAATAGTATGAGCGACAAATGATATGGTCCTACATTCAACTTCCTTGGTTTCACCACAACCTCAAAATCGTATTCCTGAAACAACAGTAGACATCTTCATATTCTCCCCCCCCCCCAAAAAAAAAAAACTAGCTTGTTCACCATGCATTTCAGTGCAGAATAGTCTATATACATCTTAAAATGAGATCCCAATAAATAATGTATGAACTTTTGTAGCGCATATACCATTTCCAATCCTTCTCATTCTATTGTAGTATAATTCTTCTCTACTATAGACATCTTCCTACTTGCAAAATCAATTGGGTGATCTATGTCTCCTTCCCCTGGTTGAGATAGTACTATGCCCAACACTATGGAAGACGCATCTACATGAACATGGAACTCCTTGTTCCAATCTGGAAAGATCAAAATTGGCATAGTCACTATTTTTTTATTTAAGGTGTCTAAACCCTTCTGACAGTCCTCATTTCATTTGAAATTCACGTCATTCTTTAGAAAGTTTTCCATAGGTGTTGTGATATGCACATAGCCTTTGATAAATTTCATGTAATATCTTGTGTGACCCAGAGTTTCCCTCAGTTGTCTGACTAATGTGGGTGGCTCTAAATATAGAATCACTACAATCTTGGTCAGATCCACTAGTAATCCCTGGTTCCAGACCACATGGCCCAACAAGATTCCAAATGGTGCACAAAAAATGCACTTCTTCAAATTCAGTGAAATCTGACATTGTCTACACCTATCCAACATTAGTCTGAGTAATTATATGTGATCCTTCAGTAGACTAAAAATTGTCCAATAATATAAGTATACTTCAAGGAACTTCTGAATAAATCCCTTAAACACTGCAACCACAACTCTTGAAAATATTATAGGTGCATTATTCAATCCAAAAGGCATTATTGTATACTAATAGCAGCCCCACTCTATCACAATGGTGATCTTATACCAGTCTTCCTGCATAATTTTTATCTGATGTTACCCCAAGAATCCATCTGTGAAAGAATAAGTCTTTTTACCTCCTACGTTCTCTAATACCTCATCTATGAACGATGTTGGGAATGGATCATGTAAACATGAATCGTTCAACTTCCTCATATCTACGCAAATCTTGATTCCTCCTATCTTCTTATCTTGCACTACCATTGGTCTTATCCACTATGATTCCTCCATTGGTTCAATGATCCTTGTGTCCATCATCCTATCTATTTTGGATTTCACCTTCTCCTTGTACTTATTATTTAACCTATAAGGTCTTTGTCTCACTAGCTTAGCACTCGGCTTTAACGGAATCTTCATCTCACCTAAGTCCCCAGCTAGCCCCTTTATCTTTGAAAATGTAGTCAAGAATAGGTCTTGATATTCATGCAGTAAGTCTACAATCTTCTCTACTATCTCATCACTCCAGTAATCCCCTATCTGCACAAAATTTAGATTCTTTTTCATCCCGATGATTACCTTTTGTGTCTTTATTGGTTGTGTGTATGCAGTGAACTCAAGCTCTGTCCCTTCTACTGCTTGTTCTCTTTCTATTTTAGGTACTTGCACATTACTAGGATCTTCTTCATCCCGGTCTTCTTTAGCAATGTTTTAACACTCCAATAACTCATGGATAGTCATCGAAGCTCTATGCGTATCACAGACTGGTACCACCTCCATCATCCCTTCCTCTAAGAATATCTTAGTTCGAATAGCATGTAACGCTATATCCATTAATGGGGATTCATGTTCAAAGGTAAATGTTACCTTGAATATCTAAGTCAAATCATCCTTGTTGGTTGTCTTTTTGCACATTTCCAATTCCAAATACCAATTCTTCATAATTTTATCCAATGTATGTACAAATTTGTGAATCCATTATGTCTCTGGTACTGAACTTCATAAGGTTCTGCACTTCTCAATGTGATCTTTTGGATCATTATCCCCTGTATACTTTGGTGCATTATTCTCTACCTCAGTACCAAATCTCACTTGCATTAGTCTTCTACACTATGACCAGCCTTCCATTCCCTCTTTTTGTGCATCCCACCATCTAGATGGAGTCGCTTTTAGGACAACATCTAGTGCCAACATCCTTTGTTGTCCCGGTACCTAAAACTCAAATTCCTTTACAAACAAGATTATATCATTCAATTCATCATACCTTGGTGGATCACATAGCTCTATTCGAATCTAGCACAATGATCAGGTTATGCATGCACATTGTCAAGTTGATACTTCATGCATCCTTTGTTGCCAATGCTCCATACATTCCTCTAAGTCTGATGCACATGAACTGATACTCCACCAACTTAGTGCACCATATGTAGTGGGGTTAACATAATCATCCATACATGTATTCATGTTATACAAGTTGTCAATGTTTTTCCCTCGTGTTGGCTCTGTGTACCTCTTTCCTTCTATTGGGTCCAATGGTGTAGTAAATTTCAAATCTCTGACTTCAAATATCATTTCCCTCCTCTTCATATTAATGATCGCCTAATTATAAAATTCCCATTCCAATCCCATCAATGTTGGATATGGTTTACTATCATCCATGATCTCAATTAATTCAAAATCTTCCACACTGTGCACCTCATCCATGTTCACATGTACTCTTGTCAATTGACCAATTCGTACTATCTTGTGTTGATTCACAAGACTTAACTGAACAGGAGACCAAATCAGCTTGGGTTTCCCCATCATCTCCCAGATCTGATTTGGTAACACATTCACATCAAATCTAAGTCTAGGATAACATTATCCACATGGTATTTCCCAATCTATGCAATGAATATAAATTATTTGTTCGTCCTCTTTATTCCCAGTACCTGATTCACTACCCATTGTGCGATGCGAGTTTCCCTTCCTTGCGTGTAATGATAAATCATTTCATATAGTGTATTCATCACATTTTCATATTTCATCAGCTCTATGCAACTTCTCAGTAATTCTCTTAGATTGATTTCTTTCCCAAGTGGATTCTCTGGCCTAGCACAATCTCTGACATGAAGCGCAGATGATGTTGATGCTCCCCAATCATGTCCAAGTACCTATTTTCTATCCTTATGATATGTCTCCTTTTCTTTATGAGGATCGAACATTGGCATAGGTCATGTTGACTTCCTTAACCATTTCTCAGCATACCTCCCTCCATTTTTCACATCATGCCATGTTCTAGATCCTCCGCGCATAACAACTACTATTATTGGCCCTTCATTGTATTGTTCGGCTGATATTTTATGTACATTCTAATTTGGATTATGGTTTTGATTCCCTCTTTCTTTCCATTTTGCAAGTAGTTGAGGAAAATATTTTTTTGCATGGTCTAGTGCTCTACAGTATGTGCACATTTTAAATGGATTTGGGCAGTCATGGGATAAGTTTCCTAGTTGATTACAATTGTAACATATTATATGTCCTCTCCCTCCTCTACGTCGACCTCTGCCAAAATTTCCTCTTTTTCCTGGATTAAATCCTCTCTGATTATTATACTATGGACCACCTCCTTCCATCGCAGTATTCTCCTCATGAATCATGTACATATCTGAAGTTCGCTCCCTCATCAAATCAAATGCGCGGAAATCCTTGTCTTCATGTTTGGCTAACTTGCACAAGTTGCAAAACAAGTTCCTTGGTGTACTCTGATATTTCTGTAATAGTGGACACTATATCGGGTGATGTCCCATTTCTTACATATTTTGTAATACCCCCCTCCTGGTAATGGATTCGTTGCTCCAATCACAAAATAATATGTGAATGTTGGTGTTATCACATAGAATTGTAGACTATTAGTCTCCTTGAAGTGCACCCTTGATTCTGAATTTGGCGTTGTGAACTGGTTAAAGAGGAGAGTTGGAGGTCCGACTACTTGTAGACACCCTTGGGAAATTTCAAAGATACTAACATAAAACTCAGGACCATCAGTTAATCCATGATGGTTTTCGTATTGTTTGAAGGTCGATAAAGTGGTTTGGATGTTTTTTCCTTTTGGCGTTGGGAACTGGCACTGCGAACTAGCAGACAGAAGCGCTACGAACTCATTTCCTGTAGCAGTTTCTTCTAAGAATTTGATCATAAATACAAAATGGTAATGTTGGTTTATTTGAAATGTTTTTTGGAGGAGAATGATAATGGAATTGACTTGCTGACCAAATTTCAGCATAGCCCAATTTGTAATTCGAGAGATATAATTAAAACATTAGTGCACTGCAAACTGGCACTAAAAACTCTATGTTTTTCATAGTTGTTGGATATTCGCCTTGTTTGGCGGTTTCCACCTATCAAGGAAGGTTCGAATGGTCTCCTAGGAGTTATTTGGACATGAGGGAAATATGTTCCATCTCCATATCAATCAGGATGACCTATTTCAAAGGGAATTTATCATCATAGACAAAATCCCCAAAAAATAGGAATTTGTTAGGGTTTTGTTGGAATCTTTTGTAGCAAGATTCCTAAATGGAGGAGGATTCTATGTAAATCCTTGGTTTCAACCTCCTTATGGTAGATAGAGATTATTCAATATATATAAAATGGTTTTTGATGACAAAAGGGTTGGATTCATGATCCAAGAGAGGAGAAAGCTTGAGGAGCAGTTTTAGTTGTTGATTTGTAAGCTTGAGGGCCTGTTTGTAACCAACATTTTTGCCATTAAGATTCATGAGAGTTATTTATCAGTTTGTCTTCTTTGTTTTCCCATTTCTTGTTATCTTGTTGATTGAATATATTGTAGGTTTTGAGGATAAAAAATTTCCTTTGATTAATGGATCCCTGAGAAGCAAAGGATCTCCTATAGATGGCATGTTAATCATTGTTTTTGTGCAAGCATTTTTCAATCTATTCTATAGAGAGGATCTATGTTTAGTAGACTTTCTTCTTTTGTTCACATTCCTTTCTTCTAATAGTCATCATATAATCTCTTAACCTTATATTTAGCTTGATTTCCTTCAATCTACAGAGTGGTGTTGACTCCATGCCCAATGGTAGACCATTGATCTACAGTTATAATGTTACCCTCTTTATTTTTCTTTCTTGTTTATCCACCCTTTTAAATTGATTTAATTTTTTCCAAGTTCGACAAAAGGGAGAATTAAGCTATCTTCATGATTTGTATTTTTTTTTTGTGCTTAATGGAAATGGATCAATAAAGAAGTACTAATCATTTTCTGCAACAAAGATTCTTGTGTGAGGTGTTTTCAAAAGTGTGTTTTCCTTTCATGTTCATGTTTCCTTATCTTTGTTATCATATGAATGTCTATGTTTTCANCAAGCATTTTTCAATCTATTCTATAGAGAGGATCTATGTTTAGTAGACTTTCTTCTTTTGTTCACATTCCTTTCTTCTAATAGTCATCATATAATCTCTTAACCTTATATTTAGCTTGATTTCCTTCAATCTACAGAGTGGTGTTGACTCCATGCCCAATGGTAGACCATTGATCTACAGTTATAATGTTACCCTCTTTATTTTTCTTTCTTGTTTATCCACCCTTTTAAATTGATTTAATTTTTTCCAAGTTCGACAAAAGGGAGAATTAAGCTATCTTCATGATTTGTATTTTTTTTTTGTGCTTAATGGAAATGGATCAATAAAGAAGTACTAATCATTTTCTGCAACAAAGATTCTTGTGTGAGGTGTTTTCAAAAGTGTGTTTTCCTTTCATGTTCATGTTTCCTTATCTTTGTTATCATATGAATGTCTATGTTTTCAATTTTCATTGCAGTAGAGTGATTCGGAACTCATTTTCAATAATGCTCTGAACACTTTATTTTTCTTTCTCTAAATTTGGATGTGAAATTCATCTTAAGCGATGCTTCGTATTCAAATATATTTTTCTTTTACTCTTCTACTACATCACATAAGATTTATGTTTTGAAAACACTTCCTATATTGCCTTTGTTAATGAACTACTTACAAACCATTATTGACCTTTACCTTTGAGTTTCAAACTCATGACTCCATGCCCATAGCTTGTCTTTGATTCTTTTTCAACCACTCATAAACCCAAAACCCTTACTTTACAGAAAATCTGGTCATTGAGCTTCATATCAAGATGTTATTGAAGTGACATTGGGTAGCAGACTTGTAGAGAGAGCCTTGTTGTTAGGATATTTAGACACTTATGAGTTAGTTAAGGTCTACTTGGTCTAATGTGTTGTTAGGTAAAAGTGTGTTTCTTAGTGTGTTTCTTTAGTATGCATTAGTATGCATTTGTAGTTAGGAAATCCGACAGTCATGATATGTTCCTGACATAGAGTGATCTGATGGTTCATAATCTCCTCGATATTAAAAGCCATTGATCTATGGCTTAGCACCCGATTTGTCCATGATCTCCATTTAAAGAGCATGGAGGTTCATTTCCAATGATCGATTGTGATAAACTCTCTTGTAAAATCTCTCTGCAATCTTTTTCTTTTGCATTAATATACTGCTCCAAGTGGTCGCATTGGCTGGGGTCATGGATGTTTCATCGTAGTGGTTTTACCACGTCAAAACATCTGTGTGTTGATATTTGATCTATTTATGTGAGTGGTTACTGAATGTGTTGGTCCTCTATTGGAATACCTGTGTTTTCTAACATGGTATCATAGCATGTTTGAAGACCCGCTCATGTTGTAGATCGAGATCGTGAAGACAAGTTGCCTCATCTCCATTTTATTTCATTTCCATACATTTATGGGCTGAGAGGACTATTCCATTGCGTCGGGAGCACTTGTTTTAGTATGGAACACTTTTCGTTTCACTCAAAAAGGTTTATGTTTACCCAAGATACGACCATTACAGTCAGATCTAGAGGTATAAAGATTGAAACGCATTTTTTAAATTTTTGCAAAGTATTATTTTGGTTTTATTTCGGTTTTATATTATTTGTTTCCAGGTTGCTACTCTTTTAGATCTGCATATGTTATTTTTCCCATGCCCTGTGTGATCTCGGAAAATCAGAAATAGATAGGAAAAGGTGCATCTTCTGGATAAGCTAATCGAGATCTGTTGTCATCGAGAAGTGAAATTTTTTTTNTTCAACAAAAACAACACCACCAATCCTCTTGCGAAACAATACAATATGTTTTGCTAGACCATTTGGTTAAAATTTGCCTTATTAAGTAAGAGGTCGCTTTAATATTTTATTTTAGAGTTATTTATTTTGCATGAAGTAACTTCATTGTAAAAGTGATCCCCACTTCTCTTTATAAACGTGGGTCACTTCATAAAGCAATTTACACCACCACGTGGTCCTTTGGTTACCGTTTATGCCTTTTTTTTAAAAGGGCATAACTCTCACATCCGAAGTCTTTTTTTAGTGTTGTTTTTTTTTAAACCGCATAATTTTTCGAGATATTTCCATTCAGATCATCAGTTTCAGTTTTTAAATCCATATTATCTGAATATTTAATATGAATTCTACAAGTAATCTCTGACTTACTAGCACCAACTACTTCCAATGGAAATCCCATGTAGAGGATTTATTAAGAATTAAAGGCTTGTACCGGATTACCTTGGGAAAGAAAACAGCACCAACCGATGCTGATAAGAAAGTAAAATGGGATAATATGAATGAAGAATCACGTGGATTAATCGGAACGTCCATCTCTCTTGATTTAAGGTTCCACCTTCAATCAATTGATAAACCCAAAGAAGCTTGGGAAAAAATTGAATCTGTGTTTGGTAAACACAATATTACTCGAGCACGACAGTTAGAAAATCAAGTACTAACCTTAATTCCAAGTGATGTTTCTTGCATTTAAGACTATCTATCTAAGTTTAAAACACTTATAAATCTATGTGAAGAATGTAAGATAAATATAGAAGAAGATCATTGCATATATCTTATTTTTTCTAAGCTAGGTAGTGCATATTCTGTGTTTGTATCTACCTTTTATGCCATGCAAGAGGCTCTAGGGACAGCTTATCAAAAACTCAGTCTTGAGAACTTTTGTGATGCTTTTATTAGAGAGCAAGATAATCTAGTACAACTTGGAGTGATCAGCACTACAGGTACCTCCAACAAAGCCTTAGTTTTCCATCAGAAAGATAAATCCAAGAATCCCAAGAAGCAACATCCTCGCCACAACAATAAGAAATATAAGGGTCCCAAACCCACTCAGACAGCTTCCACTCCTAATGGAGACAAAGGAGCAAAATATAAGAAGACTAACAGACATTGCAACTGTTGTGATAAAGATGGTCATGATGAGTCCAAATGTTTCAAGAATATGGAAGCTTTAGAAGCAGCGATGAAGAATCACAACATCAGTATTGACTCTACTTCTTCTTCTTCTTCTCATGGACATGCACTTTCAGCTTCTAGTTTCTCCTTCAATACAACTTCTACTTCTACTTTTGATGAGTGGCTTATTGATTTTGGAGCATCTTATCATATGGTGAAGGATAGAGACATATTTTCTACTCTAAATGAATGTAACACCAAGAAAATATTTGTTGGTTATGATAGATCTCTTAGTGTTGAAGGATCTAGAACAGTTCAAGTATTAAATGGTCATTTCAATGATGTATTATGTGTTCCAAGTCTTTCTTGTAACCTTCTATCAGTATATCAAATCACTCATTTAGGAGAAGGTAAAACCGTAGAGTTTTCACCTCACCAATTTGTTATCAAGGATCTAAAATATCCTAAGCATGTTCCTGCAATTGGAATTGTTGATGATATTACCACGTTGTACAAGTTTGACAACTTTGGGTCATCATCTTTTTCATCCATTTTTGTTGCTCATAGTGATGACTTGAGAAAACTTTTGCATGAGTGGTTTGGTCATCTAAACTATCGCTCATTGCAGCAACTATGTAATCAACAGATGGTGACTGGTCTTCCTCTTGTTTCATGCAGAGATGGTGTTTGTGTCGGTTGTGTTCTCGGAAAACATCATTGGGATAGTTTTGACAAACATGCCTCTTGGCACGCCTCGGGTCCTTTGCAACTTGTTCACAGTGATTTGTGTGGTCCATTTTCCTCTCCTTCTTTTTCTGTGTGCAAGTATTTCTTAACTTTCATTGATGACTTTTCCAGACGTACTTGGGTTTACTTCTTAAAACTTAAGAACGAAGTTTTTGAAAATTTGTTGGCCTACAAGGCCCTTGTAGAAAAGAAATCTAGACATCAAATTCAAAGGTTAAGAACAGATAATGGAAGTGAATATGTGAACAATAATTTTACAAGTTACTATACTACACAGGCAATCCAAATGCAACACATTGTTCCATATACACCACAACAAAATGGTGTTGTTGAGAGAAAGAACCGCACATTAAAAGAAATGGATAATTGTGTGATCCAATCGAAGGGATTAAGTCTAAAGTATTGGGCAGAAGCCATCAACTGTGCAAATTACATAGTAAATCGCACTCCCACAAAGGCTCTTAAAAATATAACATTGGAAGAAGCTTTGACTAAAATTAAACCACATGTAAGTCACTTTTGTGTATTTGGTAGTATACCATGGGCTCACATTCCTAATGAGAAAAGGAAAGCACTGTAGCCTAAAAGTGAGAAGTGTATATTTGTTGGTTATTTTGAATATGTCAAAGGTTATAGACTTCGTCAAACACATTGTAATGAAATTATTATTAGAAGAGATGTTAAATTTGATAAAAATATCTTGGCCTGTGATCCTAATTCATCATTTATGCCTTCTTTGGCCTACGAGCCTAATTCGATGGTTGTGCCTTCTTCGTCCTACAAGTCATCTTCAGTGTTTATGCCTTCTTCTATTCTAGTTTCTTCTTCAGATGATGACAGTGAGGATGAAAATCCATCTCTGCCTACTCACCTTCCTCCAGATGAGTCCTTTGAACCTAAACCAACACCAGCTCCACTACTTCCTAGATGGGTCTGTTCAACATGAGAAGCAGTTGGTGATCTTGTCGGTGATCCTTCAGATCAGCGTCAGACACGTTCATAGTTCCACCGAGCCTCTTCTCTTTTGGCTCAGGTTCCAGAAACTCATGATCCAGAGACATTTGTAGAAGCTTCAGTTCATCTAGATTGGGATACAGTAATGAATGAAGAGTATTGTTATTTAATGGAAAACTATGCTTGGGATCTTGTACCTCTTCCAAAAGGAAGAAAACTTGTCAGATGTAAATGGGTCTATAGAACTAAGTATGCATCAGATGGAAGTGTTGAAATAGACAAGGCTCAGTTAGTTGCCAAAGTATTTTCCCAAGTTGAAGGAATTGACTATAATGAAACCTTTTCCCCTATAGCCAAAATGAATTCAATCCGACTTGTTCTTTCCCTTGTTGCCTCACATAAATGGGAGGTCCGTCAGATGGATGTTCTTGCATGGATATTTTCAAGAATAATTCTACATGGAACAACCTCCTGGCTATGTCCAAAATGACTCTATCCTTGTTTGTCTCCTTAAGAAAACTCTTTATGGTATCAAGCAAGCTCCCCGAGCTTGGTATGCCAAAATGGATAGCTATCTTATTTCCATTGGATTCTCTAGATGCCATTCTGATCCTAATGTCTATACCAAGAAACTAGGAAGCCATCTCATAATCCTTGTCCTTTATGTTGATGACCTTAANACTAGGAAGCCATCTCATAATCCTTGTCCTTTATGTTGATGACCTTATACTTACTGGTAATGAATCAATACTTTTTAACCATGTGAAAACCAGCCTTAAGAAGAAATTTGAAATGACGGACTTAGGCTTTTTTCACTATTTCCTTGGCCTCCAAGTTTTGCAAACCAATGAAGGAATTTTTCTTTCCCAGTCTAAGTATGGTTGTGACCTTCTTCATCACTTTCACATGGATTATTGTAAACCAGCCCCTTCTCCCTTCCAGTCTGGAGTCAATCTTACTGCCACCTGTACTTCTCCCGAAGTTTATGCCACCTTGTACCATCATTTAGTTGGTATCCTCTTATACTTGACTAATACCCATATTGATCTTTCCTTTGTTGTTGGTCTTGTTGCCCGGTATATGAAAACACCCCATGAAAGCTATTGGAAAGAAGCTAAAAGGATACTTCTCTATGCTCGTGATATAGTTCAGTTCAGAATACATTACAGTTCAGGGGGACTCCTTTATTGGTTGGTTTCACTGATTCAGATTAGCCCGACAACCCTGATGATCAAAATTCTACTACAGATTATGTTTCCAGCCTTAGTTGAGGACCTGTCACTTGGGCCTGTAAGAAACAACAGGCTATTGCACTTTCTTCAGCATAAGCAGAGTACCGAGCAACGATAAATGCAAGTCAAGAAGCCTTGTGGCTTCAACAGATCCTTTCAGAGTTTGGATTCCAACAGAAACATCTGACCAACCTTTGGTGTGACAATCAAAGTGCCATCAATATCGCCAAAGACCTAGCTCAACATAATCATAAAAAACACATCGAGATACACATGCACTTCATCAAAAAACTCATTCATGATCAAGTTATTGAAGTGCTCTTTTTCCCTACAGAAGATCAAGTTGCAGACATTTTCACAAAGTCTCTTACATAAGTGAAGTTTTCCAAACTTCGATCTATGTTAGGATTTCAGGAAGTTGTCATTAAGGGGGGATAGGCTCTAATGCCTCCTTCCTTCTCCTATTGTGTCACCATTGTAAATCCTTCAATCCTATCCCAAGTTGTTCTTAAGGGGAGATGTTAGGATATTTAGACACTTAGGAGTTAATTAATATCTACTTGGTCTAATGTGTCGTTAGGTAAAATTTTGTTCTTAGTGTATTTCTATAGTATGCATTAGTATGCATTTGTAGTTAGTAAATCCAACGGTCACGATATGTTCCAGATATAGAGAAATTTGATGTTTAATACTATCCTCAATCTTAACAGCCATTTATCTGTGGCTTAACACCTGATTAGTCCATGATCTCTATTTAAAGAGCATGGAGGTTCATTTGTCAATGATTGATTGTGAGAAACTCTCTTGTAAAATATCTCTGTAATATTTTTCTTTTGCATTAATAAACTGCTCCAAGTGGCCACATTGGTTGGGGTCGTGGATGTTTCCCCATCGGGGTTTTACCACGTCAAAACATCGGTGTGTTGATATTTGATTGGTTATGTGAGTGGTTACTGAAGGTGTTCATCATCTGTTGGAATACCTTTATTTTCGAACACTTGTCTAACTGAAAGGGTCAGCTTTTAGTCAAAATTTTGTTCTGAAATGGTTACCTTGATGGTTTTATCCTACAGCCTAGAAAACTATTGAGTTCTAACATATGGGAATTCATCCTTGTGGTGTTCTTCAGTCCTATACTTGGTACACTAGACTTGTTCTTGTTTCTCCTTCCCTTTTGTGAGTTCTTCCAATTTAATTGTCAAAGCAACTAATTGTATCTAGACTTGTGCCATCCCTCCAGTTTCTCCTATAGGGGATGCTTCCAATTTCATTACAATATCCAAAGATTTAGGTTGGGACGCAACCTTCTATTGAATCAACATCCTGTGAATGTGTGGTAGAAGTCCTTTAATAAACCATTCTTGGTTTTGTTGATCAGAGATCTAGAAAGTCATTCTACCCATCAAATCCTTGAATCTTTGATCAAAATCTCATACTGACCCAATTTGTACCTATTTAATTTCCTTTAGCTCTATGATGTACTGTGACTCAGACTTTGGTTTCTTGAACTCTTTCAACAATGCATGTCTTATCTCTACCAAAGTCATGTATTTTCTGTAGGTTTGGTACTTTTCAACTTCATGTACTAGTGCGCGACCTCTAAATGTTGTTTCCAACTACACAATCTTCACGGCATCATCCTAGACATTCTTTGCAGCCCAAATTGTCTCGCAGGAAAATAGATGTTGTTTTGGGTCCTCTGACCCAACTCCTAGGAACTCAGGTAGTCTAAGACTGTTGTCTACACCTACCATGTTTCTTTGTGTAGTCCCTCCTCTTGGCGATATTGGTGTTGATTTTTGGTGTACCTCGAGAAGTGGCTCCCTTGTGGTTTTGAGCTTCTAACCACAAGAGGGAGATGTTGGTACCTTTGTACCTTGTACTTTATGTCTAATTTCACTTTGACTTAGGAGTTTTAAGTCAAAAGTGAAATTAGTCACTTTTAGCCAAAAGTGATAATTAATTCACAAAGTGGGTGAATTAATAGACATAAACTGAATTTAGGGAACTCAAACCAAAGTGGGTTTGTGAGTGAGGTTATTGTGGTATGATCTCAACCTTTTATTAGAGATGGCATGGGGAGATCCTAACCATCCAAATCTTAGGAATCCTTATGGAGGTTTAAGAGTGGTGCATAGGTGCCTTGGAGGTCCATTCACTCTTATGTTCACTTGGAGAGATTGAGAGGGAGCATGAGGATGAGGTTGGAATCATTAGTTGAGGGAATATTGGGCACATCATTCCATGGAGGGATCGTGGAGTCTTAGACCCTCATTTATTTATGGTGGAGATTCTTACTTGGAGGAGGGCAAACTATAGAAGGAGGGTGCACTTATAGCACACACAAGCTACGGTTGGATGAACGCACATCTGTCGGTCTCAGTGGAGATGTAGTACACAATAGAATCTATGTGTGCAAGGGATTCTTCTTCAGAGATACTAGGATCAAAAGTGCATTGTTCTAGTGGATAGAGAAAAAAAGGGAGAGGGTGCACTAAGCTTGGGCACATATCTCTTTGGATCCTTTGGAAAGGCTCGAGAGTATATTGCTATGTATATAGGTTCCATTGTATTGTATTACTTGTTTTATCCTATTCTTTAGACATCACTTATATATACTTCCATT
>SNQJ01S0019248.1:68813-88962 GCA_010110895.2 Picea sitchensis | reverse complement strand
ACCTCTACATGTGAACCTGACGAGAATAGAAGACTCCGGGAAGCAAGAGAAACCCTAATGAATTGGCTAATAACCCTAGAAGCCTTGTCGGCTCAAGAAGATAATTTATATTAAGCTATTAGCCTCCAAGAGAAGAAGTCGGCCAAAAATAATAATAATATACTGAACATACACTATCCAGAAGGAGAAGTCGGCCCCAACAAATCTGGCAGAACCAGTATAAATACAGGGCGCCAGTTCTCATTTGTCACATCTCAGGACTGCAGTTTTCCCAGTTGGTGTGCGCTGCAGTTGTAGTTGGTGCGCAGGTTTGGAGGAGGGTTGCAGGTGCAGCTGCAGCAGCAGCAAGTTTCAGTATTTGGCTTGGATATCTCTTGGCTAGGGTTTGGGACTATTTGATTAGCTTTTGTGATGCGCTATCCTTGGGGATTGATGCACTGCTTCTTGTTTGGCTATCTAGCCTAGGGTTTGCTCCCGGAGGAATTCTCAGGTCAAGGTTAAGGTGCTCGGAGGGAGGCTTCGGCCTGTGCTTGGGTGACGAGGGTATCGTCAATGGTAAAACGAGCACACCATCTTATATATTCTAACACTTTCTTCATTCGAATTAGCTGTGTGATTTACAATCCTATCATGCATGTTTGGAGGTCTTCCTTATTCGGATTCCTCCAAAGTATTTTTCTGCATTAGTGGACAGCAAGATAGGACTGCTATAGGTTGCTCATTTTGGCTACATTCTCTCCTTATCACATAAAAAAACAACCTTCCTAGTTTTCTCCTTTGACTCCACTTTCCCAATGTATTGGCAGTAGACTTGGTCCACCCATCACCCTATTCATAAAATCTATACTACAATTTCTGTTTTGTTAAAGTTAACTCTCCATTTCACCTTGAGATTCCATTGCATACCTTTCACAATCCTATTCCAGGGATAACCCTCTTGTGTCACCTTGAGCTTCCATTGCATACCTTTCACAATCCTATTCCAGGGATAACCCTCTTGTGTCGGAGGAGGGCTGGACAAAAGTGAGAGGAGCTACTGTGGTGACAGTGGGTAGCCACTCTTAGTTCATCCAAGGTCTAACTTGTGCTTTAGGACTTTATTACAATAAGTGAGGGTTTGGGTGGTAACACTACCTTTGCATATAAGAACAAACTTGTCTCATAAAATAAGTCACCACGGATGCACCTTAAATAATCTAAACAAAAATCATGAGAACATGAGATAATGAAGCCCCAAGTGGGACAAAACTCAACCGCATTAACAACTTTTTGTTTATCTCATGTGTCATTTGTAAGGGACATTTGGCCATCGCAGGCAGTTCCAAGTTCTAGAAGTTTTGGCACATGCCTTGTTCTTAGTTGTCACTTGCTTGTAAAGGTCATAGTGTGGCCTTAAGGTTTAAATAAGCACAAAAAGTTGACTATCCTATCATGGTGTCATCCTTAATGGAAAAAATAAGCTATGGCATAATGACATTCTTTGCTCAAATTCTAGGCTCTAGCCATATAAAATAAAGAGAGCAATTGGATTTGTACTTTAAAACCCACATATGATGAAACTTAGTCTAGTGAATAAGTGTAAACATGTAGTTTAGTTGTACATTATCTATTTTATACTATAATACTAGTACATTTTGTACTTCATATTTTGTAATTTTGGGTGACTTGGTCCAAGTTGATCATTGACCTACTTTATTGTATTTTATTGGAGACTTTGTCAAAGATGATCACTCTCCCATAATTTTGTACTCCTATATATACATATATATATAAAATACAAATGATTGTACACTATTTGTACAATTTTGACTGTCCTTTCTCATGGTTACACACTTGTTTCCTAGTTTGTCTACTTATATATGGGTATCCTTCCAATCTCCTTGTGTACTTTCTATTAGGTTTTTTGTCTTGTGTGAGTGATTTTCACATTACTACTTTATGCACATATCAATTGATATTAGGATCTTAAGATTAGGGCTCTTTAGAGCTTAGCAATTTTGGCTTCTGTTGGGATTTTCTTTGTGCCCAAAAACTTCCTTTAAGTTCTTTCCAATTGGTTTCAAGTAAATTGTGTGAGAATATTTAAAGTAAACCCAACTTGAGGGATTTGTTGGACCTTTGGGACCTCCTCATTTATGGTTAACAATTTTAGTGGTTATTGTGGTCCCACCCTTTGGGGTCATAGGGGTGAACCCTAAACCTATCTATTGGTGAGGCTCTAGCCTTATTCTATACACAATACACACATTGCATACACACAATGCATTGTGCTCTTTGGAATCTTTTTACAAAGATGTGCTTCATTGTTTAAAGGTGTTTCTAAACACCATTGTTCCACTTGGTTACCATGGGCTCATATTAAAATGCTAACATGGTATCATAGCCAAGTTCCATGAGCAGTAAAACATTGACCTGATCCTTTTAACATCGATTTGATGGTGTTGAGGCCTATGATAAAGTGGTTGTGATTTGTCTGTAGTCCAGAAGAACTATTGTGTACCTACTATGTATTGGTCGATCTATTAAGAAGGCAAAAAATACAGATTTGTAGTGTGGATCTCTTGGATCTGCTATAGGTATAGATCTTCTCATGTAGATTTGCTAGAATCGATCTACATAAACCTACTTGTGGTTGATTAAGATCAAAGTGTGGAGGTGATTGGTATATGTTGGTGAATAAATCCATTGAAGGGCATGGCCTTGTTTAGGGATCATTCTTGACTAGTTGATTCGTGGTATATACCATTGGGTTTGGTAAGTGTTGTTGGGTTTTATTTATTGACTAAGGCATGTATATTATGTTGAATTTGCTTTACATATTATAGACGTATTGTCTATTGGTGTCGACTTGTGAGATCGAGGTATTTTGGTAGGTGTGGTGGTGTAATACCTAGACCTACATGTGAGATGTGTTGCTAGCTTGGGCGTGCAATTGCGATCATTACAAGTAGACTAGGGTTCTATTCTATTGTCTATTGAAGAGCAATCATTGTGAAATTCGAAGAGCTTTCAAACTATGTGATGCTATTGCATGATAAAAGAAGTTGTCACCTATGTTGAAGAGTTGTTGTAGCCACAAAGTGTTGATGAGAAGTTGCTATCATGGGTTGGTAGGGAGTTGTGGGTCAATGGAGAAGACTTGTGCGAATTAGAAGCAATCACCATGTACACTACAATTTGTTTTTGAGGATTCGCGTGATGTTTTGGTATAGTAGCATCGAATGCTCACATGGTGTTGAAGTGTAATTGTGTGATTGAGCACCTAAGCAAGAGGTACCGGTTGTAGTCAACGGACCAAGCACTGCCAAGGGTCTTTAAGTAGATCAATCCTCATTTATTCAGGTATGAGTATGATTTTGTAATTAATTTTGAGTGTTTTCTATCAAATACTTGTTACTAGATTAGAAAAGTTGTGTTAGCTAGAAAAGTGATAGACTAAGGTTCTATACATGTGGATGTGTATTAGTGTTGCAAAAATCATGAAATTATTGCCAACATTGTGATATATGACGATGTCCCCTAGTCAACGATAATATCACTGGAAAAATCACGTTTTTTTCTAATTTTGAATATATCGATACATTGGCAATATATTGTTTGAAAATGGAAAATATTGGATGAGTTAAGAAAATTTTGGATTGTTTTGATCAGTTTGATGAGGGAAAGCATGGGATTGAGAACAAAGGAGTTACTCACTATTACATTTGCCCATAATAGGGCTAGAGGGAGGGGGTTCTTTAGATGTTTAAAAAATAAATAAAATGAATATTTTTGTATTTTTTTTAGTTTGTCGATATTTTCTGATATTTTCTTTGATGTTACGAATAAGTTTTTCCTAGACCCCCAACGATTTATTTGCCAACACGATGTTTGCAACATTGGTGTGTACTCTTGGCTTGAATAGTGGAAAACATATTGTTATATTGTTCTTAAGCGATTTGAGCGTTAAAGGTCATATTTGTGTTGTTGATATTGTTGTGTATTTTTTCTCAATAAAAGTGAGTAGGGCACTTTGGGAAGGCCTATTGTTGTAGAAGAATAAACCAAGGATCACTTTTTTGGCTACATTATTCTTTGTTGATTGACATTATTTGAAGGGAATCCTTGATTTATATTCATCAAACACAAACTATCTTTAAAAAGTGGGTATTAAAATTTGAGTATTTATTTGAAGCAAGGACATTGGTTTAGTCCTTAGGGTATTTTAAGAGTGTTTTGTGGGGGCCTTGAGACTTTGTGCGTCCCACTCATACACCATGGTTATCTATGACAAGTATAAGAATTTGAAGATGAAGTATGATCTTTTTCTTTCTCAGGTGGATGAAAAGGACTAGACGATCAAGGACTCGCATGATCTCAATTAGGGCCTTGTTCAAGAAGTTACCATGTTAAGAAGCATTGAAGGTAATTTAAAAGATTGTGTCTGTAAGTTAGAAAGATTGTCTTTTAAGAATTATTTTGACCTTGTTGAGAGCTCAAAATCTCATATGGATGAGCTACAAAAAAGCAATAAGGATCTTTATGAAGACCTCATAAATTACTTTTGTGATAAGAAAGAGCTGCTTGATGCTTTGTAAGGAGTTAAATGTCTTTCTTAGCATTGTATTGATGATGACGATGCTTCTCAAGATGTTTCTAATGATACCTCTAATGGTATTCCTGGTAGTGACGATGTTGGTAAGATGGATGATATTGATGATGTGCCTTCTTCTCATGCTTTGTTGGCTTTTATTGAACTAGTTTCTCTTGAGTTTGAGAAACATACTAGTGCTGTTGAGTCCTTGTTGTTGCGCTAGAAGGAATATACAAGGGGAGGACTTGGGAAGAGTGGACATGGTATTGTTGTTCCTATTGAGCCTGAGATGAGACCAATTAGAGTAGGACTTGGATATGGTGAGACCTTATTTCTAGATGGAGGTCATTCTACTATTGATTTTCAAGAAGAAGGTTATCTTGTACTTGCTACTGTTTTGTTGTTCTTGAAGGTTACTCTATTAAGTTGTAGAGAGCACAACCTATACTGACTGATGATTTGGTTGACGATAGTATGCCCTAGTTGGAGACAAACGACAGATTTGTTTGATTTGCAAAGACAACATGCACCTTTGGTTGGGCGGATATCATATCCTGCACCTCTTGTTCAACATGAACAAGTCTATTTTTCACATTAACCTCCTCATCTTAGAGACGAGAGAAATTCATCTAAGAGTCAAAATTCTTGGTATGGTGGAAAAGATGCTTAAAGATCTTTGCAGAATATTTGATGATTGGTTGTGCAACATTTGAATATTTGCTTGAGGATTTCATACATATGTGTAATGTCGACTATACATGATACAATTCTCCTCCTTATTCTTGCTGACTATTTGATTACTATTCACAGTCAGTGTTGCACTATTTTGTATACAAGACATTTTTGATTGGAGGCCTTCTATGTGAGCCTTTAGACTATTGTGATCCCTCACATTATGTTTAAGGGGGGATTTTATTGAACTTGTTGGGTTGTATAAATCTGGCTTGATGTTGTTGAGAACCCATTGATGGTTTCAACTAGTCGACATAACTTGACAAAGTTGTTTCATGATGAGACAGTGAAGGGAAGTCAAAGAAGAAGTAGGGGAAGGCCTAGGGACTGCTTAGATCATTAACGAAACGAGGAACTGCTTTTTGATACGCACCGAGACACTGAAAGGGATTTTCAGCAAAGAAATCCAAGTTTATACTTTTTTTGATTTTCTACTATCCTTTACAACTCTGAATTTGGTTAATGCTCTTGTTGCATGATTTGGGAACATTTATGTGAAGCTTCCATGGTTGAGATTGCTTGTTTGATATCACTATGATTTTGGAGACTATTTCTGACAGTGGGAATCAATTCTAACCATTTGTGCATAGGGTCTTGTTGCTCCACTTTTGTGTGTGGAGATGTTTTGAAGGTTCAATCTCTAGAGAACTCTCCATTGTAAGCCTTGTTGGATGGGTTTGGTTCACTACATTTCGAGGAGGATATGGTGGAGGTTTTGTGGAACTAATTTTTTTGTTGTACCTCATCATGGTCAGGTATTTTGGTTGTTAGTGTTCCTAGCTCGGTTGTGCCAAGTGGGGAATGGTGAGAGATGTGATATCTCTAGAATTTTTATTGGATAGGTTGTAGTAATGATGTTCACTGCGGGACGTTGTCGTTAAGGGGTGGTCTTCAAAGAATGCCACCTTCATAGATCCTCCATGTTGTGTTTAAGGGAGGATGTGAGAATATTAAATGTAAACCTAACTTGAGGGGTTTGTAAGACCTTTGGGACTGCTTCATTTATGGTTAACCACTTTAGTGGTTATTGCAATCCCACCCTTTGGGGTCTTAGGGTGAACCCTAAACCTATTTTTTGGTGAGGCTCTAGCCTCATTCTATGCACAATACACACATTGCATATACATAATGCATTGTTCTCTTTGGGATCTTCTTACAAAGATTTGCTTGATTGTGTAAAGGTGTTTCTCAACACCACAGTGCCACTCAGTTACCATGGGCTCATCTTAAAACCCTAACAATTTGTAGGCATGTTGACATCATTGACTCCTATCTTTAGGCCATTGTCACATGGCGACACAAGTAATTTATTATTGCTTGATACACCCTCTCCATTTTTGCATTTTTTGCACTTTATTTCTGTATTTTTTTTGCATTTGTGGGTTCTATTCGCAACAAGCATAACCATCGATTCTTTTTGTCCTGTACTATCACTTCAAAATCCTGCGGTGAAGTCTAATGCTTATGACTTTTTTTCAATGGAATGCATTTTGCTTTTAGACATATATTTGCCATATTGTGTTGTACCATGGCTCCCTACAACTCTAGCATTGCCTAGACCTTGATGAAACATATGCAACATCAATAACCATTATTGGAAGAACTGGTTGCACAATGTTAAAAATAGAATGAGTTTTATATCTAAATGATGCAAAACATGATTGCCATGTTCTTGCAACTAGTGATTGTACAGTTATAGACCTTACAAAAAACTCTATAGCAACAATAGTTTCCATATCCAAAACCCAATATTTCTTAGGGAATTCGCGTTGTTCAACAAACTTTCGAGTTGCAACTAAATTCTCGATGCCTAATAGAAATAAGTTTGACCCTTGGATACAAATTTTAGTTGCTATTTTAAGACAATCAAAATCTGACAGAGGATAATAAATTTTTGGTTGTTGAAGTTCACATGGAGGACCAAGCCCTCAAATGGTGGTAGATCCACACCAACTTCTTCTTGTTGAAAACCAACATCTGATTGACACTTGAGACAACTTTAACGATGTCGTCCACACGTGTTCTATACCTTAAGGTACAAGGATGTGCCGTTGCCAATTGGCAAAGTGGATCCAACTTCGGAAGGGCCTTTGGCAAATTGGCCAACGATTCATCAACATCTTCAACCAAATGCCTATCAAGATTAAGCAAGTGAATCTCAAGACATTGTCCACGTGAAGTTCATTTTGGGTTTGTCACCTCATGCAAGGAAGGAACTTGAACGTTGTCTAGTTACTTCTCTAAATCACCCCTTCCAACTTTCTTCTAAGATAGAAGCCAAGCTATCCAATCCTAACCTTATAATCTAGAAGAAATCCACTGTTTGTTCTCTGTATGTGCCACTCCTATGGGCCAACCCAACAACATGGACAAAACACGAGCTCTCCTAGCACCGCTTTTGTAGTTGGAGCACAAAAGAAGTGGAAGTGGCATTCCTACCACAAAGTATGGACATTTTGATGACATGTGTAGGGTTTTTAGGCCAAGATCGATAAGGTTTAATCCCTAGTCCATCCTTTATAGATCTACGTCTAGTTCATGGTCACAGACTATAATGGCATTAATGAAGAAGCTTTTTTCACTCAAAGTTGTCAGATCAAGGACCATTTGGATTCAGTCATTATGGACAATGGAAACTAGAAGAGTATGGTGTCTTATCTATTAGTAGTAGCCTTGAAGCCACCAACCATACCTCTTCCCAAGATGTATTGGCTTAGATGGGTTATGTAAATTTCTTAAGACCAACAAAACTAAGCAAGTAGATTAGATCTAATCACTATATTGGAATTATTTACTTCTTTAATGCAGCAGAAACTAGAGAAACAAATCGCACAGTACACATAATTTTCTACTCCTCAAATCAGTTCTTCATTTAATCATCAAAACTTACAAGAGCTTCCTTCATAGGGAAAATGGCTCTGAGAATTTTACAGCGAAAACAACAAAAACAGAAAGATGGAATCACCTCAACTTGCTACCAAAACTTGTTGTACGACCTTCTTTGTATGGCCTGTACGAACTCGTACATGTGGGATGTACGACTCACATGTGCGACCTTATCTCTGCTACTGTTTCGAAACCCGTGCGACCTTATCTCTGCTATTGTTTCGAAACCCGTGCGACCCTCTACTGATGAACAATCCACACATGCAACCCCTTTCTGTCTGCTTTTCAGCTCACACGTGCGACCCCTTTGCTGGTTGCCGCTGTTTAGTCTTGGTTGATGATGGATGTTGCCCCCTTGCTGATTTCTTACTGCTGAAATCTTCTCGCTAGGCTGAAGATCAAATCTTTGATCTTCCACACTCACTCACGTGACTTGTGAATGAATGATCTCTGTGTGGGTCTTTGTTCTTTACCTGCTCTGTCTTTTATAACATTGACTTGAGCCAAATCCCTAATCTCAACGGTTAAGATCTAATTGTGAGATCAATGGCTATCCTTTAATTAAATCATTAAGTGACTTAACTTAAGTGACTTTATTAATTAAAAGTCACTTTATAAAAAGACGTTCACTTTATTAATTAATTGATAAAGTGAACTCTAGAAAAAGCATAGGATACATATCCTACTGTGCCCTACAAGTATCTGAGCACATGCTTTGCTACCACCCAATGAACCTCTCTCGGATCCACCATGAACTGGCTCAGGGTGTTAACAACACAAGAGATGTCTGGTTGGGTGTTGAACAAATACATCAACAAACCAATCAACTGCTTGTACTATCTGGGGTTTGCCAACTCTGAATCTGAAGAATCAATCTTCCTCAGGTTGGTCACCATTGATCTGCTCTTCTCCATCTTGAATCTCTTCAAGATCTCAAGAGTGTACTTCCCCTGTCCAAGGAAAATCTCGCCCGGTCGCTGCCAAACCTCAAGTCCCAGAAAGTAATGCATTGGCCCGATATCCTTCATCTCGAGTTCTGACGCTAAGTCGAACTTGCATTCTGCAATCAACCTCTCTACACTTGTCAGAATGAGATCATCCACATACAACACCAAGATGAGGACCTTAGATCCAACTAACAAGAAGTATAGGTTGGGATCTGCCTCACTCTTGGTGAAGCCCATGCTCTACAAATAGCTGTCAATCCTGGAGTACCAGGCTCTGGGTGCCTGCTTAAGTCTATACATGGGTTTCTTCAACCTCCACACATGTGTCTCCTTGTCATGAATCTCAAACCCTTGTGGCTGCTCGATGTAGACTTCTTCCTCAATGACTCCGTTGAGGAAGGGTGTCTTCACATCCATCTGATGGATGCTCCACCCCATCTCAAAAACAATAGATATCACTGCTTGGATAGAGGAGTATCCGACTACATGAGCAAAAGTCTCCTCGTAGTCTACTCCCTCTTTCTGAGAGAACCCACGAGCCACAAATCTGGCCTTGTACTTCTCCACATTTCCATTTACTGCATGATTTACTTTGTAAAGCCACTTGGAAGTCACCATTGGCTTGCCCTCTAGCCTCGACACAATCTCCTAGACATCATTCCTCATGATGGAGTTGTGCTCCCCCATCATGGCATCTCTCCACACCTGCTGGCTGGCTGCTTCTTGTTAACCCCTAGATTTTCACCCTTGAAAATATTGAGGGTTAAGAGCCAGTATGCACTATTTTGGCTGGCATTTTGAGATTCTCCCAGAGTTTAGCACTTGTGGTTAGCAGAGGTTGGTTCCCATCAGAGGTAGGAAAATGATCGGTACATGGTCGTTTGGTTCAGAGTTAGAGTTGGCTTGGTTTCCCATGCATTTTGAGAGAGATGTCTACATACACCAGGCATTGCTACTTTTTAGGAGACATGATTTGAGTGGGTCTCTTGATAGTTTGGAGCAGTTTTGAGCATACAGGGAGAGTCCTTGCATGATTCTAGGCCCAATAGCACTTTTCCGGGCAACATGCAAGAACTTTCTATTTTTAGCAGTTTGGGCTCCAGGCCCCAGATTCAGATTCCGAGCACATATTATGGATCCTTGCGACATTCTGAGTCTTTTGGATCATTTTCGGGATGATTTGGCACAATTTACTATTTTTAGTAGGTTGAGCACCAGGGCTCGCATGTTAATTCTGATTGCAGATTCAGATCCCTTATGGAAAAATGAGTTCAATGAGTATAAAGTCAAAGGCATTCAAACAACTTTCTATTTTTAACAGTGTCTATTTTTAGATAGTGACATGTGGCAATGTTCTCCTAGTCTACCTGGATGACATCGACAATTTTATAAAATTTAGGAGCTGGATTCTATTTTGAGAAAGTTATATATTTAGCAGGTACGGTCATCATCCATGCAGTGCCAAGTGGCACCCTTACAGGGCGACATGCGGTAGATGTACAGAGTGATGTGGCATCCACCTAGCATAGGGCGCATTTTCCCATGACTTGAGCATATAATAAATAAATTAATTAAGATAAGGGAGTTGCATAACTGGGCCTAAATTTAGCCGTATATTCCTCCATATAATCACCTCTCCACTTGCCATTCATCAACTCTATAAAATTCGCCTTCAGTTGAGTTTAAACCGCAATTTCCTAAAAAATACGGAATCCCTAAAAAATAGGACGAAATTCCCCAATCAAGGCTTAATATTCTCACTAACTTTTTCTCACTCGACATATCTTCACTTTCCATGCATTAATTTCCTCAAATTCCTCTTAATTTCCTAAAAATAGGACGAATTTCCCCTTGGCTAAAACTCACTCATTACTTGGCCAAATTTAGCATTTAAACATGCGTTTAATTCCTATTTTATTCCCCCATGCATTAACTCTCCTATTCTTCACATGAGTTAACTCTCTTTCCATTCCCTCATGCACATTAATTCCTACATTTCTCACTCACACTTATTCCCTCATGCGCATTAACTCCTATTTTATTCACACTCCTCTCCTATATATTGAATGGTTTTCATTGGTTATTGGTGGGTTCATTGCAGCAACAACATAGTGTCTTTCTCATTCTCCTTTCTCTTCTTCTCTAGTCTAGTGGCTCTTCTCTGAGCATAGTCATTGTACCGATTGTAAGCTTTCCAAGTGTGGCGCAATCAACTCTCTTGTGAAGTGTGTGTTTGTCTTTCTTTTCTTGGCGGTACTATGGTAAATTTGTGATCTGATTTGTCATTTACTGAATTGTTCATTGTGGTTATTTCTGATCTTTTGAATAATTTTCTGCCACTTTTCCAGTCTAATATCATTATGCTAACCTTGCAGGTTCCCTCCAAGCGAAAATAATCACTTTTCCTCATCGTTTTGGGTCGCTTTTACACGCTGTCCAAGATGAACAGTGTACTGATTTTTGGTTTTTAACGCAACAATCAGAATTTAGATCAGCAACAAGGCGCTTCAGTGTGCCTAGGGACTCCCCCCAAAGGCTAGCAAGCACTAGCCCAAACGAAGAGGGGTTTGGTCAGTGATAATTTGGGGGCCTTACACCTTTAATTAGTCTAGTTTTTTCCGTTGTCTTAACACATATATCAACTTAGATTGGAGGTTAAAATTTTTTGCTTAACACTTCCTCAAAGCTGGGAGGTTTTGAGTTTATTATGCTGGTCATCAAAGCCATGTATGTCGAAAACTTTCGAGGAGGTTTGCTCTCCCGAAATGTGGTCCTGGGAGGCTCGACATGCTCCCGAGCATCTTACAAGGTCTGCTCAAACCACCTGGGTCTCCTAACTGAAGTCGAAGGGGTTGACTGCTCCTCCACCTCCTCTGGAGTTTGGCTCCTTGCACTAGAAGTCTATGTTCTCAGCTCATCCTCTGGGTCCACCTCTTCTGGCCCCTCTGCAACTGCTGGTAGGTCTTGAGATTTCCTAGATGCCAAGTTCTCCTCGAACTTGATATCTCGGCTCACCACTGTCCTTCGCTGCTCTATCAGGAAGACTCTATAAGTCTTCGAATCCTCGCTGTATCCCACCAATATGCCCCTCTCTTCTAAGGTCTGCAACTTTATCCTCTTCTCCACAGGAATGTGGATATATATTGGACAACCAAAAATCTTGAGATGCCCTATCTCACGTCTCTTACCTGTGAAGGCTTCCTCCGGTGTCTTATCCTCCAGTATCCTATGTGGGCTCCTATTATGAAAATACACAACTGTATTGCATGCCTTGGCCCACAGAAACAAAAGCAAGCTCTGATCATGGATCATGGCCTTTGTTGCACTGATGATCGACCGATTCTTCCTCTTTGCAACCCCATTTTGTTGCGGGTTGTAGGGCATTGTCTTCTCCCTCTTGATTCCTGCCTCCTTGTAGAAATTAGTGAACTCTACAGAGGTGAACTTACCCCCGTTATTTGTCCTCAACACCTTGATCTTCCTTCCTGTCACGTTCTCCACATGAGCTTTGAAAGCTTGAAAGTGATTGATGACCTCATCCTTGGTCTTCATGAAGTAGATCTAGGTCTTCTTGGAGAAATCATCAATGAAGGTCACATGGTAGGATGTGCCCTTCATTGAAGCTGCTAACATAGGCCCTGTTATCCCCCACTTTTAGGGATAACTAGGAGATCATGTCTCGAGGCCCACAGGTCCTAGACATGGAGTACCGAGAGCCAGATCGACTTGAGCATGGCCCTGGAGGGCCCATCTTTTCTCCCTTTCAGCGCCTCCACTTTGTCAGCAGCAACAACATCCATCACCTTCGGCTTGGTCCTGTATCAGAGATGTTTCTTGCTCCATGAGGTAATGATTCCAGGTATCATGGTATGTGTCACTTTGATCCTCAAAACCTTTGAATATGTGCATTTAATTCCTTTTGTTTCTAG
Organism: Picea sitchensis; assembly: GCA_010110895.2. Taxonomy (NCBI): domain Eukaryota; kingdom Viridiplantae; phylum Streptophyta; class Pinopsida; order Pinales; family Pinaceae; genus Picea; species Picea sitchensis. The sequence goes on along the minus strand of SNQJ01S0019248.1, from coordinate 75,895 downwards.
CAAATGCTTGGATCTTATACTTGTCCACTTGACCATGTTTGGGGGGAATGACAGGATGCCCTAGTAGGCCTGTGCCCATAGGTTTTGAGTTATCACTGGGGGGGTTTCTGAAAAGTCATCGTTCGCTCCCGTCATATTACCACTTTTCCATCTTGCTTCTCGCTCATCCATCACATTACATTTGTCCGGGCATTGGGTTGGCTAATCATTTAAGGGTTGCACCTTGCCTTGTGGGAAGAAGGGGCTAAAGGCCCAGAAGGTAAAAGCAAGCTGTCAAAAGATAAAAGACTAAGAAATAAAACCTCGAGATGCTTCGCCTAGGGATCCCTGAGAAAGCAGTAAAAAGCTTCTCAGCAAGAAACAAGAGGGACCCATAAAAATAATAAAACAAGACCTAGTCAGAGGATACGACGTCTCATCACGAGCCAGCCTATTAGGTCCATGTGTACCTAGCAGTATGACTACTAGCAGCTGGCTACCATGCCAGGGTAGTGGCTCTTGGGTGCGTGGCCAAGAGAAAGGGGGTCTCATCACGAGGACAGGTGCAACTCGCCTTCTACAAAGGCACCCACAGGTAAGCGTTACATTTCCCTGCTTTCACTGCACCCCTTGTCAGGACATCCCTTATCCACCTCACCCATTTACATGACTTGGATTTAATCTCTTCCGGAAACATCCCTTTTCCATTGGACACTAGCCTAATAGGACGCCCTGTCACCTCCTCCAAATTTGTATTGCAGATTTGTATAATGTCTTTGAGCACTTGACTGGGGTAAAAGGGGTTTTATGCACATGTTTAATAATATTGATGATGAGATGTGATTGACATTGCTATGATCCCTGTGACTTATGAGCCCATGGAGGGCGTAGCTGTTGATGTGCAGGATCATGCTCGACGGACATGTACCACATTGGACAAGTACACATGGGGAGATGATTAGTTCGGACCTCCATGGGGCTGAAGAGCCCACCAAATGGATGCTGAGACCCCAGTAGGGGGTAGAGACAAGACATAGGGGTTTGCACCGGAGAAGAGGAGGACGTTCCATAGAGGCACCCTGGCAGAGCCTTACCTGGGGGTGTGTTCCCTCTTCATTGGAACGTTGGCCCTGGAAGGCCCAGGACGTAACCCAGGATGCCCATGACGTCATCCAGTACTGTGGATGTTTTGGGAGGCAACTGTGGAAGTTTTGGCACGTGTGGCAGGTTGGAGAAGCCCAAGGAGGGCTAACGTTTTGCTCCAGAAGGCTGCATTTTCCCTAGAAAGGGCTAATGTCATCCTAGAAGGGGTACGATGTCTCACTTTTGCTTGATTAGGGTTTCATTTATTGCATTTAATGTAAAACAATATTATTTTGGTATTTTGGCCTTATCAGCTTTTTAATGACCTAATTTTTAATAAAGGTCATTGGTATGGTATATATTGAGGGTTTTTACTCTCATTTTTTCATCATTTTTCACTGACTCATTAGTGAGGTCTGAAATTTGCGCCCTATTCTAGGGTTTTGGCTCAAATAGTGAGGCACACTTGTTGAAGGAAGACTTTTCTTGGCATTTTTGGCATTTCTTCTTGGTGGAAGGTTTACAACTAGGGTTTGCTACATGATTTCTTGGTTTATGTAAGTGAATTTCTGCAACACTTCTTAATTGAATGGTTATGGTTTATTTTACTTGCATTTTGTTATTATAATTTGCTGAATTAAATCCTAGGTGACAAGCACATGCTAAAGGTCCTTGTTTCATGTCCCTACCAAGTTAAGAGCTATTTGATTTTGCTGAAGATAGATAGGGCCTTGCCATAGCAACACTCTACTTCTATTCTTCTAAACCTAGCAGTTTTTATTCTTGTTGTTGAGCTAAGAAGGAGAAAAACGCACCAAGGCCTAGGGTTTCTACACCTTGGTGAGCCGTTTTTCCCTAGGGTTTGTCCAGTGAAGCCTTGCTTTAGCAACACATCACTTACAAACTCTCTTGTCTTAGACCTTATCAATCATTATTCAAGCTAGCCGTTTTTATTATTGCCATTAAGCTAAAGAAGGAGGAGAGAGCACTAAGGCCTAGGGTTTCTACACCTTAGTGAGCCTCTCTCCCCTAGGGTTTCATTGTTTAGGCCTTGCTTTAGCAACACCTCAACATTTAACCCTCTTGTCTTTGGTCTTTCATTATCATTTCAGTCCTTCAACCTTTGCGACCTCTTTTGACTCCATATACCCTAGCAACGCACTGATCAAAGGCCTTGTGTATTGAGTACTTTGATCACAAACAACTTCTAAACACTTTGAGCAATCTTTTACTAACCTTTCTAACCCTAGCCTAGACTAATCTTCTAACCCTATTGCTGCTACCTTTTACTTGTGCTATAAACATATTCATTGCAACATCTATTTGTCTTTAAAAACAATTGAATGATTAGCTAAAGCGTTGCTTCAAGTATTGTTATATTGATGATAAATTGCCATTGTTTATTGTGAAGCTTCATTAGCATTTATCATGAAGTGATATTGTGTAATCATTGCTATTGTATAAACATTGATTTACTTCATCAATATTATTGCTCAATTGCTTATTATCAGAAAGTCATTGATTATATGAAGTACTAACCAAGCAAGTGATCTTGCATATGCATAGTTTCCTTGTTTCTTTGTCTCGGACGGGTACACTCCTTGGTTACTATTTCCGGTTATCTTTCATCTTTGTTGGCTATAAGCCAGAATTTCTGCTCGGTGGTGACTTGTGAGGGGGATACTATCACTTAGCCTTGCTAAACCTTTTTGCCTTCTCAGAACCCCAGGTCACTGGGGACGTCTCCCCTGGGCCTTACTTCCCTAAATAAAAAGAACCTTCCCATTAAGGTGACAGTGGTGGGATTGGTTATGTTGCGCCAGTTTGACCTCCTTTCATCCGTCTATCATCTTAACTACAAACTGTGCGATAACATGCCCTCCAACCTCTGAATGGATCAGGTCCAAGATGCCCTTGGATTGAGTCTCGCTGCTAGGAAAATGTGCCTTGACATTCTTGCCAAGAGCACATCCTCTGCACACCCCCTGATGATCTAGACTGAAGTCTGGAAGCCCAGTGAACATCTGCCTCAATAATGGTAGAGATTTGTGATGGAGAGGCCCCATCCTCCTGTGCCACAACTCGCACAATCTCTCACTGGTGTGCATCAATGCTTGAATAGGTTGGCCCTGAAGTCTATAAAGGTTCCCATCTCAGACTCCAATCCTCAAAGCATTGTTTGGACTGGCTCCCTTTGGGCGAATGAACACTTGCCCCCTTTAGAAGTTCACCTCGACCTTTGTCCTCCATGGCTGAGATGGACAATACGTGAACTTCTTCAGGCTAGGTACATACAGTACCTCTTGTGCATCAAGGGATCCTCCTGACTCGAGCTGGAACTGTACTGTCCCCTGACCCTTCACTAGATACTTAGCATTGTTGCCAAGTTGTATGTGAAGCTCTAAGTCCTCTTATAGGCTGCTGAATAACTCTTTGGCCTTTGTCATGTGGCGGGATGCGCCACTGTCCAAGTACCAAACACTGTTGGGAGTAGTGTTGGTAGAAAGGCAAGACACGAATGAAAAATCACTCTCGAACTTGGATGCAAGTTCGCTCAATTGTGCCTCTGTTGTCACTGCAACTGTCTACAACTTGCCTTTCCTTTGTGGACACTGAGAGGCAAAGTGGCCTTTCGTATGGCAAGTGTAGCATTTGATTTTGCTCATGTCCGTCTTCTGCCCAAACTGCTGGCCCTCTCCGTGACTGTCACCCTTCTTAACAAAAACTTTCCCCTTGCCTTTCTTGGTTTTGCTGACTAGGGCTAAGTTTTCATCTCCTCCACCTCCTCCTTGCTTGTTGGGTCTAGACTCTCTACGAGTCTCCTCTTGAATGCAATCATCCCAGGGTCTCTCCCACTTGGGAAGTTTCTCCCGGACACAAATGCCCATGATGAATGGTTCCCATGTCTTAGTGAGCCCATTCACAACAACATTCACTAGCTCTGCATCCAATATAACTTCCCCAATAGCTGCAAGTTGGTCACGTATTTGTGTGATCCTCATCAGGTAGCTGGTCACATTGTTGGAGTTGGTCCTTCTGCATTCTCTGAGCGTAGTTCTAAAATCATCTTTCGACTCATGTTATCACTTTGGAAAAGTGATACTAGGGCATCATACATATCCTTGGAACTGGCCTTCTTTGACACATGTGGGATCAGGTGATCCTTGACAGATTGAAGGATTACCCTCTGTGCCTTTATGTCCTTGTCCCATGCTACCTGTATTGCAGGGTCTACCATTGTTGGCGCACCCCTCATGGAGGTTTGCGCTAGAGCTAGAGGAGGGTTGGACACAACTTCCCACAACTCTTGCTCCTTCAGGAGGAGTATCAGTCTCGCCTTCCAAGGAAGAAAATTTGAAACCCCATCGAGTCAATCTTCAACCTTTATGCTGATGATAGACATGGTTGTCCTGAGCTTTGTCCTCCAAGCTTGCTGTGAAAATATGAACTGTATCAACAGGATCTGCTTTTCTCTCAGAGTAAGAGTTCTGATACCATGTAAATTTTCTAAGAACAACAAAACTAAGCAAGTATATTAGATTTAATCACTATACTAGAATTATTTACTTCTTTAATGCTACAAAAACTAGTAAAACAAATCGCACAATACACATAATTTTATGCTCCTCAAATCCGTTCTTCATTTAATCATTAGAACTTACAAGAGCTCCCTTCACAGGGAAAATGGCTCTGAGTATTTGACAGCGAAAACAACAAAAACAAAAAGACATAATCACCTCAACTTGATGCTAAAACTTGTTGTACGACTTGTACGTACTCGCATGTTGAAATATCCCTAATCCAGCTGATCTGGATATCTACCGTTGATCTAGTATTCTGTCTCATAGATTTGATACTCTGGGGGTTTCTGGATGCATTTTATCTTTAGATTTGATACTCTAGGGGTTTCTGGATGCATTTTATCTTTAGATCTGATACTCTGGGGGTTTCTGGACGTTTTATCTTCAGATCTGATACTCTGGGGGTTTCTGGATGCGTTTTAGTTATGTGCTTGAGATGTTTTGTGATTGTCTCATGTGCATGTTATACATTATGGTTTAAACAGTATATATATGATGCATGCGGAAATAAGGAACAACAACCGCCTAATAATATGTATTATGAGATTTAAGCAGGGAAATACAATGAAATATTGGAAATATAGAAAATAGTCATCAGTTAGATCTCATGGATCATCACTGGAATACAAGCAAATAACATAAAATACCCGTGACCAGAAGATGAAGGTAGATTTGATGCCTGCACTGGTAGGTTGGCAAAATCGACAGTTTCGACGAAGCACAGTAATCGCTACAAACTGGAAAACTCGTCCGGAAGGCTACAACCGTCGAAATGAGCTGGAAACTGTCTCAACAGAAACGCCTTGGCCTCTAGACTGATCCCGGTGACTGTCAGATGGAAGATCTTTCCTCTAAGGCTCTGGATCTCACCCCTTGGGGCTCTGTGCACCTCCTGGACTCTCTGAATGTGCCAAATGATTCCCCCAACGAAATCGGCTGCTATATGACTCTAAATGATAGCTCTGGCTAATGATGAACTAGGTTGGAGGGGTTTCCTTGGATCTGATTTGATACTCCATCTACAACCCCAACTGTCCTTCCACAAGAGTTGCGCCCTGGATGGCTGAATGCTGCGCCCAGAAAGATTCCATTGTCAGAATCTGATGTGAGGTGGCTCAATCTATGTGCCCTGGCTGAATATCAACTGGGTCGGAAGGGATCTTCAATACGAGCTCTGATCTCATGTAGCTACACAAACCCTCCCTCTGACTTGTGCCCTCACTGGCTGAGCTGCTCAACACTGCAACTGGATACTCTTGAATCGCACAGTGAAATACCTGACTGGTATCTCCGATAGGCTAGGGTGTGTCTCTTAACACCGAAACCGATCAATGGTGGTGGTTTCCTCTAGAAATCCACAAAACAGTAGAAGTCGAATCTCCTCCTCTAGGAACTCTCTCAACATCAAATCATAACATAGCATAGTGAGGAATTAGGTCGAATTCCTCCCTTTATACTCTTCCCGATCTAATTCACCATTGACCTCACTTAAGCTAGGCGCTTTTCCTCCTAAGTTGAATAATTAATTAGTTAAGTCCCCCCTTAACACCTTTTTGTTCTATTTCTCCGTTGACTTAGGCTTAAGTGACTTTTCCTATGTTTTTTTGGCTTAATTCATCGTTTAGCCATCAATTCTCCCTTATTTCTCCTCTCGTTCCTTGTTTATGCCTGACTATAGTCTACGGGAACAAATAGACTACTAAGTCACTCCATGCTGGCCTACTCTTGGAAACGGGACATCACAGTCCTCCCTTCCCGAGATTGCTTGTCCTCAAGCAACATCAATTTGGGGTGCTGCAAAATATGCTCCCCCTCTCACGTGGCATCCTCCACTGGAAGTCCACTCCATCTAACCAAGCACTCCCTGATGATCCTGTTCCTCAACCTACGCTCTCTCTGCTCGAGCACCTCCTCTGGCACTAACTCCAAACACTGAGTCTACCTTCCTCAACGACATATCTTTGGTAAGCCTTGCCTCAGAAATTTCTTGCAAGCTTACCTGGCGACTCCACTACCTTTTCCCCCTATTCTTTGGTAGTTTCAGGGAAACTATCTGGCGACTCCACTGAGGACGAAGCCAACTATGACTTCACAATGGGATCCAGGAAACTATAGACCTTTGGATATGAGTAAAATCCCAGGATATCCCAGAAAAATGCCCCTTTCTTATAAAAAATGGGTCCCGAGATTCTTCGGTCGTGATAGGGAAAGTCCTGATTATCACATGAGTAAATTTTGGGAGTTTTTTCAATACTACCCTGTCAGAGACGAAGTTGAAGATCTAGTGATGAAGCTTTTCTCTGCTTCTCTGCACGAAGAGGCCAAAAAATGGTATGATAGCCTTCCAGCGGCCAGCATCACGTCCATGGACCATTTTGAAGAGATCTTCCTTGAAAGGTGGGCTTTAAAATTGGAAGATGTACAATCGTTACTGAAAGA